>CAUYRH010117356.1:0-11937 GCA_963574655.1 Perodicticus potto | reverse complement strand
GGTTTGGCTATTGTTGCTATATATAAAGGCTACAGATTTATGGGTGTTGATTTTGTAGCCTGAGACATTGCTGTATTCCTTGATCACTTCTAAAAGTTTTGTAGTAGAATCCCTGGTGTTTTCCAGATATACAATCATATCATCTGCAAAAAGTGAAAGTTTGATCTCTTCTGACCCTATGTGGATACCCTTGATCACCTTTTCTTCCCTAATTGCAATGGCTAAAACTTCCATTACAATGTTAAAGAGCAATGGAGACAATGGGCATCCTTGCCTGGCTTCTGATCTAAGTGTAAATGATTTTAATTTAACTCCATTCAATATGATATTGGCTGTGGGTTTGCTGCAGATGGCCTCTATCAGTTTAAGAAATGTCCCTCCTATACCAGTTTTCTTAAGTGTTCTGATCATGAAGGAATGCTGGATATTATCAGAAGCTTTTTCTTCATCAATTGAGAGAATCATATGGTCTTTATTTTTTAATTTGTTTATGTGCTGAATTACATTTAATGGATGGGTACTTTATCTTTACTCCTTTGCTTTTTTTCCAGTAATGGAGGAATGAGCTATGAACTCACTTTAGAGAATTTACTCTTTCCCTTTTCTCTTCAAGACGTTGTAGACAAGAGTTTTCCTAGAAAGTTTGCCTAACAATTTAGCTTCAAGTTAGAGGAATGAGTGGAGAATGTACTTCACTGGGAGAAGGTGAAGTGATGTTTTAGGATTGAGAGGCCATGATGGAGTGGGGCGGGGGGTGGGCGTGTGGGGCAAAGAGAGTGGCTGCCAGAGAATAAAAGGTGACTCTTGTTAGATATTTGGAAATGAAATGTTTGGGGGTAGGGGTGGGGTGGTTGAGGAGTGATGGTGTCAGATCTTGAGAGGGAAGACAGTGAAAAGAGTAATGAGGCATTATGGCTGGGAGAGGTTGGCAGGTCTCTGCAGTGATCAGAGCTTCAGCTCATGCCAAACAGGAGACTTAATGACTGCTAAAATCAATAAGGAAAAGGGAAAGCTTGTCAGTCTTTTACACTTTAGTCTTTTTTTTCCTACACTTTAGTCTTAATATGTTAGTGATGTGCCTGATTCTTTCCTGAGAATGTGCTTTCCCAGGAGACTGAGCAAGCCTAAAGCCTCAGGGTGCAAATGGGAGGAGACACTGAGAGGGAAAAAGGCAGAGAAAGGGAGAGGTGGAGATTCAAGGGTATTTTCCCCACTGAGAGGAACAGCTAGGGGCTGCCAGGAAGGGGGAAGGACAGGTACCAGGTGAAGGCTGTGACCTGAGGAGGTGTCGGTGAACACACCAAGGCTCTGAAAGAACTTGTGGTTTCTGGAACAGCACAGGATGTGCGGCAGGTGGAACCAGCTCCCTGAGTCGCTGCCCCGGACAGGACAGCAGTATTTCAGCAACGCCGTGGGTCTCCTCCATTTGAGAAGTGAAAGCTGCAGGGATGGATCTACACTGGGATGGTCAGGGATGCTTCTGCTTCCTTATGTGTCAAAACTTGCCCACTCTGCAAAAAAGATCCAAAACAAAAGATACAGTTGATTTACTCTGTCTAGGTTCAGAGTACGAGTTTATATAATATATTGGTCAATGATACTGAAAGAGCCAAAAATGTGACAGGAGGGATTCATTGTCAAGCCAAATTTATCTTTTGCCCATTTCTGGATGATGCAAAATAGAGCACTATCTTTGGTTTGGAAGCATATTAATTTATTTGGATTTTTAAACTTGATGGGTAAACGCTGATGCTAAGGATTCCATTAAAAATGAATAATTCAATACAACAAGTAGGCCCTTATGCAAGGTGGCTCTTTTTTTACTTTAATGTGGGAGACAAAAGGGTATTTTTTAAAAAAGAATTTCCTAATTTTCGATTTCTGGCGACCTCTTAAAACAATCAGAACTATTATCGCCTAAAACAGGCTTGGCAAACAGAAACGTCTCCGTGGATTCCAATTAAGGGAAATGATCAGTATTGAGTGATCAGACGTCACCATGTTTGACGGCTTCTGTATTCTTTTGAAGCTCTGGAAAATCTTCACCATTTCTATTTGATGCACTTACTTGTGACTATACTCCGGAGTGTATCTCATTGTGAAGCAGTGGCAATACTGATTAATACATAATAAACATTGTTAGGAAACATTGCTTTTATATAATTGTTACTCATACCAATAATTTGTATTGGGTCTCCTAAATATACATATAAACACATGATATGCTGTTTTCCTGATTTCAGCTGATCCTCCAAAGAAGCACGTACTGCCTACATTCCAAAGCAGGGGGGTGAGGATTAGAGACATTCCTGCTGGATTTATTAAGACCAGAGTAGAGTCAGTCACAAAACTGTCATTCCTGTCACCCATTGTTAGGCTATCCAAAATAACCGATCTTTGAAAGATGGGCTTGGAGAGAGCCATCAAGGTTAAAGGTGAAGAACTGCGTCAGCCTGGGAGATGTGTGTGTGTGTGTGTGAGAGAGAGAGAGAGGGGCTGGGAAGTGTGTGTGTGTGTGTGTGTGTGAGCATGTGTGCGGGAGTGCATTCACATACACACGTGGTGGGAGGGAGGTGGGGTGTGCCCTTTCAAGAAGGAGAGTTGTTTCTTTCACTTCCCACCTGGATGTTTGCTGCACCATTCAAGCTCATCAGCCCACCTCTGTGCACTGGTGTGGAGCTCTGGCCAGATTTCCCAGAAGCTGCCTGCATGGGCAAAGCAGTGGTAGCAGCAGGGCTCGTTCAAGCCAGAAATCGAGGCGCAAACCCAGGATGGAGTCATTGTTATGGGACCTTTCTAAGAGGCAGAGGCTCAGGCTGCAGGTCCAGAAGCCTTTTAAGAAAGAGTTTAGGGCGGCGCCTGTGGTTCAGTGGGTGGGATGCCAGGCCCCATGTACTGAGGGTGGTGGGTTCAAACCTGGCCCCGGTCAAACTGCAACAACAACGACAACAACAACGAGAAAAGTTTAAATTTCATCCACAATTGATGTTTGACATACCCTGACATGTCTATTTCTACAGCAGAAGACTGGGAGCAGGGTTCTGGGGAGAAAATCACCAGGAGTGAACAAGGAGTTGGCAAGGATGGGGCAGACAGGGCCTGAGACTTGATGTCGGGACTGTGTGGCTGGAATCCTCCTTCCCACACCCATGTGCTCCTTGAGAGAGGGCTATGTGCCATCAAGAAGCAAAATAATGATGCCTCCAGAGTCCTGACCCCACAGCTCTGAATGCCCTTCCCTCTTCTGAACAAGGAGGACTTTAGAAGTGAAACTTTCCCTGAAGCAGCCACGGGAGAGAGGCAGTGGTGGCCTCACAAGACAGAGACTGTGGGGAATGCTGAGGCTTGCAGAGCCCTCTGGCCAAGAGCACGTAAGCACAGGATATGGTGGCCTCAGTGATTTCACAGCAGTGGCACTGGAGTGCAGTCCTGGAACTGTGTGTTGGAGAAAGCAGTGGAAGCACAGGGCCATGCCAGTCAGGCACATAGTAAGATCACTACCCTATCTGCACTCTTGGAGGCGCTCAGAAACCTCACAGCAGGGAGGCTGGAGGTAATTACTGTCTGGTGACCAGCGATACTTTTTCAGCCACCCCAGACATACAGTATCGAGGTGCTCTTCTAGAGCCCTCCAGCTGGATAGTGCTTGGGGGACCCCTGGGTTACAATATGAATGAGAATGTGACCCATCCCTAGGAAGTATACTTCTTTAGAATGCTCCTTTGATACCCAGAGGACGCGCCGTGGAATCTTTTTTTTTTTAATTTTTTTATTAAATCATAGCTGTGTACATTAATGCAATCATAGAGTACAATGTACTGGTTTTATATACGATTTGAAATATTTTCATCAAACTGGTTAACATAGCTTTCGTGGCATTTTCTTAGTTATTGTGTTAAGACATTTATATTCTACACTTAGTACATTTCACACGTACCCTTGTAAGATGGGTAATTGGTGGGACCACACCTACGGTGCAATTTACAAGGGCGCTGTGGAAACTTAGTACAGGTGGACAAGTTTGGCAACTTTCAGCAGTTAGCCGTCTTTAAAAAGTTTTGCCCAGACTATTACCTAAGACTTAAAACTCTAAAATTCATGAAGAAGTTCATACGGTACAAATCTCTGATTGAGTAAGAGAAAGGAGAAGAGGGCAGCGCCTGTGGCTCAGTGAGTAGGGCTTCGGTCCCATATACTGAGGGTGGCGGGTTGGAACCCAGCTCCGGCCAAATTGCAGCAAAAAATTACCCGGGGGTTGTGGCGGGCGCCTGTAGTCCCTGCTACTCGGGAGGCTGAGCAAGGGAATCCCCTAAGCCCAAGAGCTGGAGATTGCTGTGAGCTGTGTGACGCCACGGCACTCTACCGAGGGCAATAAAGTGAGACTTTAAAAAAAAAGAAGAGAAAAGAAAAGAAAAAAAGGAGAAGAGGTGTGCCCCCAAGTTCTTCGAGGTGGCGCTCACTTGCTTTCCTGGACCAAAGAGCTCCGCAAGTGACATTCCCCGCAGAAGGCTTGAAATGGTGCAATTGGAAAATTGTATTGGAAAGAAGGGGCGCCCGTGCTTATCAGAGACCCCACCTTTTCCATCAGATGGATTTCCTAGACGGCTGCGGGGTCACCGTGCAGCCTTGCATATATGTGCTTGCGTATGGTAAGCCACAGAGGAACACGGAATGACTTCTTTGTCCAGGAGAATTTCAGCGGCCGAGTCCTCCGTGACCCTCTAACCTCCCAATCCCCTTGCTCTGTGCCTTGTTTTGTTGAGGGATTTTCTTTTGTCTCCTGATTCTGCTTCATTTGGCCAGCTCTCTGTGGGTCTTTGGCACCTGGGAAGGTCTGAATGTGGCCTTTGTGTTTGCCGAACTGCACTGTGCCCAGCCAGGCAGAGATGATCACTGAGCTTTTCTATAGCTTTATAACTGCAAATTGCTCAGCCATTTGTCCTTTAATCCCCACAAGCCCTTTGTCCCAGAGGCAGCCTGGCATCATCATCACCCTTCATTTTCCAGCTGAGAAGGCGGACGATATGTGACTTGTTCAAGGACACAGGTTGAGTTGAGAATGTGTCTGCCCCGGGAGACTTGCCAGGGAAGACAACAGCGGTGAGGCTGAACTGGCCAGGGTACGCTCCGCCGGGGCAGGAGGTGGTTGGTAGCCTTTTGCAGGAGTTCTGACCCCCTAAATGGAAATCGTGAAACTTACTGGTTGAAGACCTGCAGAGAGGAATCAGGACACAAAGTGGAGCTGTAATCTCTGATCTTCCTGGGGGTGGGGGCGGAGGTGGCACTTACAGAGAGAGAATTTGAGGTTGCTGCCATACCACACAGACTCGGTTCCTTTAGTACTTCTTGGGGGCAACCGGGAGCCAGTGGAAACCCCTGTTCCGCACCGGAAGTTGTGCTCACGCCCCGCCCGCTGCAGACGCTTCCTCCCTTCCTCCAGGCCACGTTCTTCCCCTCACCTTTCTAAGTGCCCTTGTTTTCTCCCTTACTATGGAAATCTGGGAAGGTCATCAGGCTTTTAGACTTCCTTGTCCTTCCCCCTCCACCTTTCCTGGGTTGTCCTTTGGTTAATCCCACCTCCTTTCCTTCTGTTTCCCAGATCCAGCTGATCTTTCTTTCCCTGGGAGTGATCTCACCATCCGTCCCCTGGTCACCTTCCGTCTTCCTCCCTAACGACTGCCCAGCCCGCCTCTTCCAGGCGTGTCAAGCCCCCGACTCTGACCTGCCTGCGTCCACGGCGCTCCTTTACCTCGAGTCTACCTGCTTCCAATCCTCTTGCAGGCTGTCTGCTCCGTTCTCTCTTCCTCCTGCACACTTTTTGAACCAGTGGACTCTGCTTTTTTGGTCTCCACTTTCTTTCTTCCCTTCTTCAACTCACTGTGTTTGGTCGTGCTCTTGTGTCACTCTCTGTGGTTGCTGCAGTCACTCTCTTATTTTTTTGGTCTCCAATGATCTGCCATTGCCCAGACCTCGGTTCTTTTTCTGCCTTCGTGTGTGAGTATTTTCTGCATCATCTCCCACGGTCCATTAGCTTTTTCTCTCACGGAGTCCCATGACACAGCCTGTCCTTGTCCCTTCCTGTGTCTGCCCCCTGTTTCACGAGCCTCTCAAGAATATCCAGAGGTGCTTTCTCATCTTCTTTTTGTCCTTTAGAGAAGTTGCTTAGGACCTTCTCTGATGACCCCCTGTTAGTGACAACATGACCCCTGAGTCCTCTCTACTTCTGCGTTGAAGTACTCTTGCTGTGCTTCAATTCCTGATTTCAGACCTGTCACTGGGCACTTCCAAATTAATGACATGACAGCAGCTGAAGCAAAACGTATGTAATATGGAATTCACTGTTTGCCCTCTAGAACCTGCTGCTTCCCCCTGAGTTCCCATTTCTGTTAATTATGCCGTCAAGCACTCAGTCCCCGTCATGTGTAATCCCTACCTCCCTTGTCTTCCACCATCCAGTTAAGTTCTGTCACTTCCTTCATCACAGTGTGCCTTGGCCCGTCCTCTGCCCTCCCACCTCTGACCTTTGCCTTGCTCAACTCCATCACTTCCTAACTGGTCTAACTGGTCTCCCTCTTTCCTTCCCTCCAGGCTCTGCCCTGTAATCTATGCGGCACTTTTTCTAGATTAATTTCCCTACAATTCCAGTTGTAGAGTGACTGGAGTCATGGATCACGTCATTTCCCGGCTCAGAAATCACTGGTGGTTTCTTTTTGATTCTGAAATAAACTCCCCTGCCCCTGGACCCTGCCCTCATTTCTAACCTGCCCTCCCCCTAATGTCTTATAAGACTGCCTCATTTAAGCTTAAAATCTCCCCAATTATTCTTGTTCTTTTTCACATCCTTGCTTTGGTTCTTGGCATTTCCTCCCCTTGGACACACTTTCTATAGTCTCCACCGCCAACACTTCAAAACTGCCTTTTCTTCATGACCCAGCACATGAGCTGCCTCACTTGAGGGGTCACTTCAGGCAAAAGGAAGGAAGGAGGTGGACCCCTACAATATCCACGTACTTGTGTGTCCCCCCCACCATTGTCCTGAATGCATAGCAGAGCTTCTCAGCCTCAGCTGTGCAATTGAATCACCTAGGGAGCTTAAAAAAAAATACCAATGCAGGCTGCATCCCAGACCAATTAAATCAGACTCTCTGGGGCTATGTCCTAGTTATGAGCATTTTTTTAAAAAGCTAATATGAGACACTTTGCAGATTCTTTTTGGTGGTACTGAAGTTTTTGGCCTAACTGTTAGTCCTTGGAGGGGGGAGTCTTTGTTTTGGACTCCCTGGTGTACAGCACTGTTTTTTACACACAGTAGAATTTCAAAGAAAAAAGTTTTAAATGAATTGAAGGATGAAAGACACATTTAAAGAATCAGTTTTTAGGGGAGGAATGCAAAGCTGCTCAGTGCCTATCCCACACTGGAAATGATGAACTGAGAATCTCTGGTAAGTTAAATAACCTGTTTGGTATCATCCATTTGTATGCAGGTAGTGGAAATGTCAATTAGGCATTTATTAACATTTGTCTTTTGAACCCATACTTGCTACTGGAATAAGGATTAATATAATGCTATATACAACTCAGATACCTGTTTTGCCTATTGGGTTATCAAGATTAAAAAGTAAAACATCTAAGGGAAAATAAAGGTTTTAAAAGGCATAGTTAAAATATTAATTTTTAATGAAGAAAAGAATTTTGAAAGACACAAAGCTCAAAGAGTTCACATTCAATGCATTCTGTCTTATAGGAACATCACTGAATGCATTAAGTCAAACAGAAAGCTAGTGTTATCTTGGGCATATCTTCTTTTTTCCATATACCATAGAACCTCCATAGCTGACCTTCTCCCTACGCTGACCACCTTAAATTGACCTAATTTTTGTAGATGAGACGGGCACCACATGTACATATCAGTACAGTAGACCTAGTTCCTTATGTCAACACCTCTGTATGGAGATCAGTTTGCTATAGTCCCTTAGGTGGTCAACTTACAGAGATTCTACTATACTATATTTCTGATAATAATTCATTGATATCTCAGAGTTTATTTTAATGTGGGGGATGGGAGTGAACTTAAATTCATTTGTACCTGGATTATTGCTATGAGACCAGTAATGAGTTTGGGAACTCATTCTAGAAAAAGTGCTATACATGTCACTGCTGAATATCACTATCGTCACCGGATGGCCAAGGGGAGTACTTTTTAGGTGACAGTAGTGACGTTCGGCAATGCGCTATGTTGCACTTTTTCTAGGATGAGTTTGAGAATTGAATTGTCTGACCTCGTCTACTCAGGCAAGGTAGTCCCTTTCAGAAAAAGTAGGAAGCAGAGAAAGAAGATTGCTGAGCCCACTCTCTTTTTGGATTTATAAAAGCACAGGCTGTCCCATGGAGGGTATTGAAGGGCCTGGCTTCGGCAGCCATGAAGATTGAGGTTCAAACTCTGGCACAGTTTGCCAGTGGAGTCGATCTTACACAAAATGCTTGGCCTTTCTGTGCTTTGGAGTCCTCAGGTGTGAAACAGGGAGTGGCATTTGGGTACCAGTATTGTAGGAAAGGCTGAGCCATGTAATATTAATATCTGTAAATAGGTGACATTGAGGAGGACCTAAAAAAACTTCCTTTTTCCTTAAAGCATTATGGATATCAATTCTTCTTCTTTTTTAAAATGACCTTAGTAGACTTCCTCTTAAGTGTTTTTTAGGGCAAGCATTTTTTTTTCCATCTGTTTGTAGACAGATACATACAATTTCATTTTGGGTTTGAGGGTTTCTCATTCCTTTAAGAAGCATATATTGATTTCCTTCTTTTCTTTGTTTATAAATTCATTGAACAATTGGATTCCTTGGCAGTACCTTTGCCATAAATTTTGCTCATTACATATAACTTAAGTCAAGCAGGTATAACATAGTTACCTTTATAGGAAGAGTGTACGATGGCATGTTAACTTTGCTTTCAAGGAATTCATACTGCCCTTTGAACACAATTGTAAGCTTATTTTTATTTGCCAGTTTCTGGAAACTCAGAATGAAGAGTCTGCATACACTGCTGAGATTCCATTTAATTGAATGCCTTGTACATAGATTACTTGAACTTATCACAGTAGGCTCTTACCACTCACAAGCACAAGGTCATCCTCATTGTAGTTACCTTGAGTCAAATCTATTTTAGAAATCTTGCGAAAAGCCTACATGTTTTTAAAAAACAATGGGAAATAGCTTTCTCATGCCCATCCCTGCCGCACTTCCCTGTCTACCAACAGTGCAATTGTATTGTGGTATTTTCAGTCTTCCTTATTTTTCTGTTCTAAAATTAAGTTTTTAAGCATAAAACCGGGTACTTTGCTGCCCCACACAGAAAGACAACTCCAGTTGGAACAGAGCAGAAGAGCACATAAAGCTGCTGTCAAGGCTTACTTACATTGAAGTAAAAGTAAATTTATGGATTGGGGAGGAAAGCCTAATTTTTATGTGCCCCCTTCCTAAAAGCTAACTGTAATCTATCTGAGTAAGTCTGAGTGAACCCAACCCATTTCATCTTCTAAGACTGGCTGGTTCATTATTTAGGGGGTGAAGGCAGAGACTAGATCACGGGATTAAGAATGACAGAGTGCACTTCTAACACTAAGCTAGAAATGTATTAACCGATTTTAGTGCTTTGCTCAAATACCCTGGGTCTTTCAAAGATTATTTTTTAAAGGAAGAGCTAGAATACAATTTTTTTCACCACCCCAATTTAAATTCTCCAAATTTCGACTCACTGTGTAATATTTCCAGTTCCCGGGCAAATCATTGCATTCTTTTTATTATTGTTTCTATTTTAGCTTCCTCTATTGCAGATATGTGCTTCCCCAATGGACCACCACATCTTGGGGTTTCTAGGACTTGGAATTTTGTTTCCCATTTCCAGAGCAGAGAAGCCAGTTTGCATTCCATTTTTGTCCCAAAGTTCTTTTCCTATTTTGAATACTTGATCTTGTCTAAATTTATCAAGGGGGAAAAGGAATGTATTACTTTGGCCTGAAAAATTCCTTGCTGAGTCCCCACTCCATTAGAAAAAATAATCATGTTATAAAGAAACCGGCCCATTCCAATTCCTAGGCCTGAAGTGATCAGATGATTTCTGAGAGAATCTTTTTGTGTTTTTTTCTGTTCACATAGTGACTGAAAGGATTTAGGCTTCACCATACACCCTGACTGTTAGTCGATGTTACAGAAAGTCAGACTAGCAATCATGCTGAATTGAATTTTTCCCCATCTTGCCTATTTCTGGTGAAAGGGTCAGTACATAGACTTTTTTTTTTTTTGAGACAGAGCCTCAAGCTGTCACCCTGGATAGAGTGCCCTTGCATCACAGCTCACAGCAACCTCCAATTCCTGGGCTCAAGTGAGTCTCTTGCCTCCACCTCCCAAGTAGCTGGGACTATAGGCACCTGCCACAATGCCCGGACATTTTTTGGTTTCAGCCACCATTGTTGTTTAGCGGGCCCGGGCTGTATTCGAACCCGCCAGCTCAGGTGTATTTGGCTGGCGCCTTAGCCCGTTGAGCCACAGGCGTCAAGCCAGTACATAGACTTTCTGACTTCTCATCCAGATGAGGTTTCTATCTAAACACCAGGGAAATCTTGAAGTTTGCCCTTTCATCCTGGCAAGTTTGATCACAAATCGTATATATGGTCTATGATTTGAGTCTGGGCTGTAGTTACAGAATTTTAGAAGGAGGAAGGAAGCTTCCTTCTATGGATTGGGGAAGAAAGTCTAGAATCCCATTCTATGGATTGGGGAGGAAAGCTTAATTTTTATGTGCCCCCTTCCTAAAAGCCTACTGTAATCTATCTGAGTCTGAGTGAACCCAACACATTTCATCTTCTAAGACTGGCTGGTTCATTACTTAGGGGTGAAGGCAGAGACTAGATCATATAGTCTAGTTTCATATACAATCTGTAATATTTTTATCAAACTGGTTAAGATAGCCTTCATGGCATTTTCTTGGTTATTGTGTAAAGACCTTTATATTCTTGGATTCAGGAGGAAGCTTATGGGTATCTAGTTAAATGCCCTCTTACACATTCTACAGATGAAAAAAAATAGTTTAGATTGGTAGAAGGATAAATTAAGGAGTGTTTTAGCTTAAATTCTCTCCCAAGGAAAGAATCTTTATCTCATTTTCCAAATTAGACCAGGCACATTTTTCTTGCCGTGACACTCTCATTTCCCTTTGAACAGAGTGCATGAACCAAAATTGAGTAAAATGATAAACAAAGATGTTTCCAATTAATTCAGAACTTAACATAAAGATTTATCCTAAGTGGAGGTAAAAGGAAATATTATTGGTGCTACTCAAACTGCCCTTGATTAATACAGTGTATGTGCGCCACTTCCTTGATTTGTTTCGAGTCAGTTGGTGTAAATATACCCAACTCCCTCATTACTGAAAATGGTATCCCCCATTTTGTGGGGGTTTTTAGTTATATAAACAAGCCTATAAAAGAGTGCTACTTTATTTTATTTATTTATTTATTTATTTATTTATTTTTTATTGAATCATAGCTGTGTATAATAATTCAATCATGGGGTACAGTGTGCGGGCTTCAGATACAATCGGAGATATTTTCATCAACCTGATTGTGATAACATTCAGAGACTTTCTCATTACTATGTGAGAACATTTTTGATCCGTATTTAGAAGTTTTCTCCTGACCATTCAAATGTACACCACTGGTGTGATCCTGCCCTTTATCCTCTCTCCCCCACCCTCTCCCTCCCCTTCCCTCTCTCTCCCCTTTCCCCATCATCCAGTGCAATAAATGGGTTGTAGCCTTCACTATAAAGATATAAATTTGCCTCATATTAGGGATGTATACATTGGATACTTTTTCTTCCATTCTAGAGATACTTTGCTAAGGAGAACCTGATCCAGCTCCATCCATGTAAATATGAA
>CAUYRH010117354.1:0-19958 GCA_963574655.1 Perodicticus potto | reverse complement strand
TCCCCGCCCACCCCCGCACCCGCCAGTGGTAAGACAGAGTTTATTTACAGAAAAGAATACAGAAAACACTAAAGCTCCTGGTAGAGGGAGAGAATTCAAGTGCGGAGAGAGAAGCTCTCTCCGTTCCTCTCCCGGTCTTTCCCTGTCTCCTCCTCTAGGCCTCTAGCCTCAGGGTATATATAGGTGTATGGGTTCCTTGGCCAGGAAACAAATGAACACAGTCCCTTCCACTGGGGCAAGGTGAATGAGTGTATTAATGAATGGATACAGTCCATTCATGGAATTGAGGCCTAGGAAATTCACAAGAAATTGACCTAGGCACAGGAAATGGGGGTTCCACATTTAGTCCTAAGTGTAAAGTGAAGGAGACACCAAAGCACAAGTGTCTCCTCGGCAGTTGTCCAGCCTTTTTGGCTATTGGAGCCTCCGGTGGGGGTTGGAGGTCCCCCTCCTTGCCTGTCGTCCAGCCTGCTGGCTCTTCATAAGCTCAAGTATTCTGAAGTAAAACTTCACCTTTTCCTCTCTCTCTCTTTCTCTCTTTCCCCCTCCCGCCAACCCCTTCTAGTGCTAACTTTAGCTACTACATCATTCTTGAATGAATGCACCTGCTGTTCTTCATCTCCATCACCAAGACCCTGGTCCAAGATACGATCATCTCTCACCTGGACTCTTCTGCTTCATTTCAAACTGCAAAATGTTACACCATCTACCTATTAGCGATTTCCTTACTGTCCTGAGACCCAAATCCTTGTGATGGACAAGACGCGGCACAGCCCCCTAAAGGTCCCCGGTCGTAAATCCATCTTCACGAGGTTTACACCTGCTGCCCCCATGGCCTGCACTGTTCTGCTCTCTGCCCCATTCCCAACCACTGGAAATCTCTATTTCCAGCTCAGACTTAGAAGTGCCTTTCAGACCTGAGCCCTGAGGTCCCATCCTCAGGGAGCCTTTGCTGGTCCCAGATCAGGGCACACCTGTGTGCTTACACCACGTTTCTCCCCTTTGAAACCCTGACCCTTCGTTTGTGTCATTATTTGATTAGCGCTCATCTCTGCCTCCAGAGCCTAAGGTCCATGATAGCACAACCCTAGGTCACCTGCCTTCACATTTATGTTTACAATGAATGACCCAGTGCCCAGCCCTTCTCAGGAATTCAGCAAACAGTCATCCCCACGGTCTAACATTAACCTCCCAGAAGGAAAAGGCCAGTCTTGTCTCTGCCCCTTCATTCCCCTTCTCTGCTTACTGCCCATAACTTGGTAGTGTTTGATCCAAAGCGACCTTTTAGTCCACCTGACCTCGGGACACCACTTAGCCCAGCTCACCACTCCTGCTGTGGCTTTCTGCCCTCCTCATCCCCCTGGCTCCTCTGTGCTTACTCCTTAAACCCTGACCCCTCCGCCCAGAGTTGTGACCTCTTTGCTTTCTGCTTCCCATTCCCTCGTATCTTAGCCTTTGGACAGATCCCTTTAGGGATCTGATCAACGCTGTGGACACACTCCATCACGGCACGCTAAGTGGAAATTCATGGGAAGTTTGCTTGTAATTTCCGACAGTTACAGAGCCCTGAGTGCCAGTATCTAGGCTGTGCTGGACCCCAGTGGGGGCCCCCACCAGCCACCTTTGTCTGTTATCCACCCACTGCCGCCTTTGTCCGCTATTCTCTATTTCTAGCTCTGACTTCTCTTGAGCTCAAGTCCTGATTTCAAGCATGTATGTGCTCTCTCTTCCTAGATGTCCCACAAAGACTGGCAACAAAGAAATGTATTTATTTCCCAAAATCTGCTAATTTTTTCCTGCTTTCTCTATCTCCAGATATTGCCCCAAGCTCAACATCCACTGTTAAAGAATTCATACTATTGCTGGGCATGGTGGCGCATGCCTGTAATCCCAGCACTCTGGGAGGCCGAGGTGGGTGCCTTGCTTGAGCTCAGGAGTTCAAAATCAGCCAGAGCAAGAAGAAGACCTCATTTCTACTAAAAATAGAAAGACTAGCTAGTCATTTGTGGCAGGCACCTGTGGTCCCAGGTACTTGGGAGGCTGAAGCAGGAGATTACTTGACTTTAAGAGTTTGAGGTTGCTGTGAGCCCTGCTACCAAAGCAGTGTGGACTGGGTGACAGAGTGAGACTCTGTCTCAAAAAAGAGAGAGAGAATTCATACTATTCATCCACCCAGCTCTACAAAATCACCCAGGATCCCCCCACAAAGGAAAAGCTTTATTTTCTCAATCCGATTTTCAAATAATTTTTTCCAAAACGCACTCAACATTTTTCTTAGAGACAAACTAATTTGCAAGCAAAATAATTAATAAATTAGGCTTACTTTGAAGCAAAGGACAGTGAAATCACATGCACAGCTCCCCACTGCACCCTTCGATACTACCAAGAATTGACAAAGCGTGCCAAGGGTCCTATGAGGAAGCTGACAGAGAACTCCTAGAGAAATAGGGAGGAAAAAAATGCTATTGGTTTGCCCCACGTCCCAACCCCAGCATCACTGGAAGGCCCCTCATGGCTATATTCAGCTACCCCAACATCCCGGTTATTCTCCAAAACAGCTTCCTGGCTGCAGTCTGCCCGGCCTCCGCTCTGGCCCCTTATTTCATCAAACACTCAGCTCAGTTCCAATCATTGCACCGACCTGGCCTTCTTCCCCACTGTTTAGACTTCAAATTCTTCCTCAAGGTCCAGAACAAATGATTCATATATGGGGAACATGTCGCCAGCCCCTGCCCCGTCTCTATTGAAAAGCAGAGCCCGAGTCCTACTTTTCCAACAAGGCCTCCCTCCCAGTGTTCAGTGATGTCAACAAACGCTTGCTAGGCACGTGTTGTGTGAGCTGGGTCCCGAGTGAGGCCTGAACCTACTAGAATGGGGAGGAGACAGGAGGGGAAAATAACGTGGCCTCTGACTACTGGGTATTTGTGGTCCAGCAGAACAATAAAAAAATAAAAATAAAAATACTAAGGCTGGGCCTGGTGGCTCACGCCTGTAATCCTAGCACTCTGGGAGGCCAAGGCGGGTGGATTACCTGAGGTCAGGAGTTTGAGACCAGCCTGAGCCAGAGTGAAATCCTATTTTCACTAAAAATAGAAAAATTAGCCAGGTGTTAAGGGGCACCTGTAGTCTCAGCTACTTGGAAGGCTGAGGCAAGAGGATTGCTTGATATTATCCTGGATGGAGGTAGAGCACACTCTACTTAGTAAAGCATAAGAACAGAGAAGCAAGAATCCAATGTACTCAATTCTAATAGGAAAGCAGTAGATGAGCTGATACAAGGTGGGGGGAGGAGATTGACAGAGTAGGGGTCACAGTGTAAGGCACACCTCTTGGGGGCTGGACCCAATTATAAGAGGAATTTTACCTAACAAATGCAATCAGCATGCCTAATTCTTTGTACCTTCAATGAATCCCAAACAATGAAAGAAACAAATAAACAATAACAAGGAAAAAGAAGAGGAGTGCTTGAGCCCAGGAGTTTGAGGTTGCTGCGAACTAGGCTGATGCCCTGGCATTCTAGGTGGGCAACAGAGTGAGACTTTGTCTTGAAAAGAAAAAAAAAAATTAAATTCAAAGTAAGTAAAATGCTAGGCCAAAAGACACAGGCTACTATTACAGTACAAGCTGAGGCAAAGAGTAATTTCTGAAATTGCATTTTATTTGTACTACTTGGTGTGGGTTTATGACTCTCCTGGGTTGATCCATATCCGAAACTGGTTTGGAAGCATTCTCAGGATAGTAACTGAATTCCACCTGTCTGCAGGGAGGCCTGGAGAATGGGCCTTTGAATGGAGGAGGTGGGGCAGGGGAGAAAAAGTAGCCCAGGGCTCATCCTGTTCACTATCTTGAAATAAGATAGCAAATAGCAACTAAGCCTCAAATTAGCCAAGACCTTTCTTCAAGGAGTTAAATTACTTACACACCAAAATATACGTAGCAGAATTTTACATAGTGACGTGTTCAATTGCCTTGGCTTTGGAAGATTCCTAAATTTGAAGTCGAGATCAAATGCGTCTTCCACGATCTTTGAGTAGCAGTTGCGGAATACAATTTAAGAAAAATGAATGAGTCTATTTGTCTAAACCCCACCTTTACTAGCCCGGAAAGGCGATTGATAGTGATATCAGGTCAAGAACAAAACCTGTGAGGTCAAGCTGAGCCAGCAGGGCTGGACCGCTCAGCCACGGGGCCACCAGACCGGCTGTTACAGTAGGTGGTTCACGGGCTCCTGTGAGTCACACAGGACCAGAGCGGCAGTGCTCGACCAGTACTGTAGGCGCTGAGATCCGGTGTTTGCTTTTAGACCGTGGGAGCAAAAACTAACAAGGAAAATACACCAGAACAGCTGGGAAACAAATTCCCTTCTGGCCTGCTCAAAAAGGGAGCCTGCCAAGTCATTTTCCATCCTGGAGACAGGGGAGGTCTAGGGAGGATGTGTGTTCTGTCCCTAAAATGTATTTCTTCTGCCCTCCCTGGAGCTCACGGATCACTTTCCACCCCCCAACCCCTACACACCACCAAAAATGATAGTAGCCTTGACTCCGTTTTGTAGTTTTTTCATGCCTCGCCAAACACTACCGGACAGGGAGAGTTCTACAAGCCTAAGAGATGCGAATTAACACTCACCCCTGTAAGCAACCCAGACATGTCATCCCGACACACACTTCTTTGGCATATTTCCAGCTGATGATTCAGAGAAGCTGCAGACCGAAATAGCTCTGAAGAGTTGTCCTTTTGTTGAAGAAAGTTACATCTCTCTACATCAGTGAGGTGAACAGGGGACGCAGGCAGAGGCTTCCTCTGAGGTCCTGTCATTGGGAGCCAGGAAAGATGAACTCACAAGAGCGCTTTGACCGTGGGTCACCAGTTATTTTTACTGAGGACAGCTATGGCTCCCTGCAAGACTTCATCTCAACCCTGCCATTCCTCCCCTCCGCCCCTAACCTGTAACCACCTGCCCCTAGGAGCACTAATCTTCTCACCCTTTCTTCAAGTCTCACGTTTTGTGTGGCCCCCAGGCACATGTGCATGGAAAAAATTTGTGTACTTTTTCTCCTATTAATCTGTCTGTTGTCAGTTTGTTGTACGGACTCAAATTATCAAACCTTCACAAGAAAGGGAAGAAAAATTCCCTTTGTCCCTACACCCCCTCTTGATTTCAAGACAGCCATGAACAGCTTCATTCAGCAATGAAATTCTTCTCTGGGAAAAACAGCCGGATTCAAGCCACGACCTTGTAGGATCAAAGTGAACCAGCCTTTGGAAGAAGGTCTGCATCTTAGAACCTACCTACCTACCCATTTAGCATTCAATGCTTAGCTGAAAGTAATGTTTTGACCAGGCAATAATCTTTTTTTTTAAATTAATTAATTATTTTTATTTTTTGAGACAGAGTGTCACTATGTCACCCTCAGTAGAGTGCCGTGGCATCACAGCTCACAGCAACCTCCAACTCTTGGGCTTAAGGGATTCTCTTGCCTCAGCCTCCCAAGTAGCTGGGACTACAGGCACCTGCCACAACGCCCGGCTATTTTTTGGTTGTAGTTGTTATTATCATTTGGCAGACCCGGGCTGGATTTGAACCCACCAGCTCTGGTGTATGTGGCCTGCGCCCTAGATGCTGAGCTACAGACACCGAGCCAACCAGGCAGTAATCTTTTTTTAAATCTAGCTCAGTGATGAATCCACTTGCTGGATACCAGCATCTAGCAGCACAGCTTACTTTAGCAACATTAATTGTGGTGGCATATACCATCTTTTATTTCAGTAACACTTCACCCAAGCTGGGACTTCATGTAGGATATTGGGTATCAAAAACACATATTGGGGTGTTCCTATGTAAAGGAAATACTATTCTAGTAGGGAATATGCAAAATGTATAATCAAATCAAGGAAACATACACAAATGACTTATTTGCATACATAAATAATGATGTAAAAAAATACAAAAATCTTTTGATGATTCTTTTCCAGTTAGATTTCATCCAGGTGGATTTCAACATAGTCCTTGCCCTTCAGTTTTCTTGCTCATACTTATGCTGACATAAGGGCCAGGACACTGAGTGAAGCAAAGCATGGTATAAAGCGGCAGAAGAGAAGCTGTAAAACTAATAGCATCCTACCCATCCAAGAAGCACTTCCAGAGTCACCTCTGCTAACTGCAACTCCACTGAGAGAAAGAAAAAGGGAAAGAAAAGCTATTTCAACAGTCAAAACAGAGCAGATGTAGGAAGATGTGACAGTCACCTGGAAGAAGGCATTAAAAACTCCTGTGACGTCGCTGCGGTGTGTGGTTGCGGCAGTGGCAGTGGGGTTCTGTCTTTCCTTTCTACCTAGACAGAAGCCAATACCCCTTGCCCATCAGCCCAGGGATAGGGGGATCCAGAGCCAACTTTCCTACCTCCCTAAGGTATTCCTGCTTTGGGAGCCCGAAGCTGCTTCTTCCCTTCTCTCACGCATTCATCGTCCTTTGTGAGGCAAAGGGATTCTAAGCCACCTTTTCTAGCGATTTCTCCTGAACGACGGGCCCAGCACATGCTAAAATAAAGTTGCCTCTTTTTCTCCTGTTATTTTGTTAGAGAGGTGTCCCAGCTGTGAATTTTTAATTGGGGTTGAGAAAAGAAATTACGTTTTTCTTCTCTTCGGGATTTTTCTTATGAAAAACCACTTTGGCTTGTTTGCTGAGCTTGCATGGTGTGCGCACAGCCAGGCTCTGCAGACATGGTGATGGATAAGACCAGGCCGTGACCTCAGGGGGCTTGTGGTTGGATAAACATGCAGTGATAGCAACATCAAAAAAATGCTGCAGGCCGAGAGAGGGCAGACAGCTCCTGGCACACCTGAGGAGCACAGCAGAGCTGAGACTCAGCGTAGGTGTAGGGGCAGGGGAAACTTAACAGACATCATCGCCCAATTACCGAGGTCAGACTCTTCCCAGTAACGGCCAAAACCTCACTCCACAATGAATTTCCAATTTGGATGCCCTCTCCTGCCTGTCTCCTATACTCACTTCCCAAAATGGTAATTGCATATTACTTTTGTAAAGAGCTTTAGCATGCACAAAGCGATTTTGCACAGAGCATCTCCCTGGCTTCCCACCACAATGTTAAGGAAATAAACCAGACAGTCCTTACGACACGGCGCCCGTTTCCCAAGTGAAGAAGATGGGGGCTCGGAGTGGTTACTTTCCCACAACTGATAAGGATAGTCATAAGCCTAGATCAGCGGTTCTCAACCTGTATTAAAGGGCCGCAGCATTAGGAAGGTTGAGAACCACTGGCCTAGATGGATCTCAAGTCCTTAGACTTCTAGTCTGTGGCTCTTTCCCTTGAAACACAAATTTCTCATTTAATGTACATTCCAGGTTTATTTCTCTCACCACTCCGCCTCTCCTTCCTGGTCAGTTCCTTCTCTGCTTTCTTCCTTTTATATACTATGTGTAGTTCGGACAGCTTACAGGGTAATATACAACATTCTTAATAAACAAGTTAGTGCTGAGTAGGTAAATTCCCAAAGGATCCAAATCAATTCAAAATAAAGCTACACCTATGCCGGGCATGCTATAGATTAACTAAGAACCTTCCCATCCCAGCGTGAATTTTGTTTACAGTTTTGAAGGAAAAGGAGGGATAAAGAATGACAGGAATGAACCAGTGCAATTTACTCCTTTTTATCTGTCCTGGAACGAAATGTACTCTTGAATACGAGGAGTACATGTTGTCTTTATTTAATTAATTAGTCACAGGTTAAACGAAGCAACTTTAAAAAAAGAATTACTGCAAGGAGAAACCTGCACACGGTTGCTGTTCATTGGAGAAATAGAAGTAATGAATCCCCAAATATGAAAAGTAGGAAGGCAAGAGCATGTGAAAGTAAAAACTTCAGGATCACTTTTACGTAAGCATCCATCTCACAGAAAATGTGAAATCCCCTAGCGATCTCGCAGGAAATAAATGGATCTGCGTAAAACGAAGAACACTCAGAGATTTGTGAGCTCCATCACGTGTCCAATCTGTTCCCCATGCGACCCTGGGCCTTCTGAAGGTCAGTCCTGGCGGCTGTCATGAAGCATGGTCTTAGGGACTCAGGGCTACGCTACGTTCTTAATGCAGGGCCCCCTTGCCTCACTTTCTGATCCTAGACAAGTCTAGAATTCACATCTGAGCTTGCAGCCAGATCTCAAGCCCTTTTCTCTTGAACAAAGGAACAGCCATTCCCAAAACCCAGTCCAACCTGAAATACCAGATTTCTTAATGAGAAGTCCCCTCCCAGCGCTCCTATGCCACGTTTAACCCCTTTGCTCCCTCAGGTCCTTAGGAGTCTGCCTTCAAACATTATGAAGGTTATTTGACTTTAAAATATATTAAATATACATAAGATATGTATTTTAAATTCAAATAACCTTCATGTTATATATATAACATATCTATCTCTAATGAAAATCCTCATATCTGGCTCGGCACCTGTGGCTCAACGGGCTAAGGCACCAGTCACGTACACCTGAGCTGGCGGGTTTGAATCCAGCCCGGGCCCACAGAACAACAATGACAGCTGCAACCAAAAAAAAAAATGGCCGGGTGTTGTGGCGGTCACCTGTAGTCCCAGCTACTTGGGAGGCGGAGGCAGGAGACTTGCTTGAGCCCAGGAACTGGAGGTTGCTGTGAGCTGTGATGCCATAGCACTCCATCCAGGGTGACAGCTTGAGGCTCTGTCTCAAAAAAAAAAAAAAATCCTCATATCTAAGTACTTTTTGGAGATAAGTATGCATAACTTTCCTTTATACACACAAAAGCATTCCAAAGAGTACCAGTTAAAAAAATTATATGAAGAAAGAGCATCACCAATTATTACAAAGTTATGCATTGATCTTTCTAATTCATTATGTCTCTTAGGGTAAAAAAGGAAGTTAATAGTGCTGATCATGTCTCAAAATGATCTATCATCATAAAATTTTGAGTTGGTTCAGAGTGTATCACACATCTGAAAGAAAGATACCTTACCTTAGGAAAGATACCTTACCTAAAAGTCTATTATTAGTTAAACTCTGCACACCCCCATATAGTAAATAAAAACACTGCATTCGACCTGAGCTCCTTTGATTCCAATTGTTGATATTCCCGTTGAAGTCAGACTTTAGAGTTTAAGGTCTGGGAATTCTTCTTAATACTTGATGCATACAATTAAAAATTATTAGATAGGAAAAGTTTTGGTTATTAAAAACTTGATCAGAAAAATTTGATGGAATTTAAAGCATAGTTTTTTTTTGTTTGTTTTTGTTTTTGAGACAGAGTCTTGCTTTGTTGCTCTTGGTAAAGTCCAGGGGTATCATAGCTCACAGCAACCTCAAATTCCTTGGCCCAAGTGATCCTCTTGACTCAGCCTCCCAAGTAGCTGGGCCTACCGGTGCCCTCCACAATGCCTGACTATTTTTAGAGACAGGTTCTCACTCTTGGTCAGGCTGGTCTCGAACTCAGCCTCCCAGAGTGCTAGGATTACAGGTGTGAGCCCTGGTGCTTGGCCCCTTGAAACATAAATATTTTATTAAAGATGAATAAATTAAATATATTCAGATGAGAGAAAAGATGCATCTTTTTCATTTCACTTTTCTTTCTTTCCTTTTTCTGGGGGAGAGCCTTGGAAAATTTTTTTTTTTTTGAGACAGAGCCTTAAGCTGTCACCCTGGATAGAGTACGATGACATCACAGCTCACAGCAACCTCCAATTTCTGGGCTCAAGCGAGTCTCCTGCCTCTGCCTCCCAAGTAGCCGGGACTACAGGCGCCCACCACAACGCCTGGCCATTTTTTGGTTGCAGCCATCATTGTTGTTTGGCAGGCCCAGGCTGGATTCGAACCCATCAGCTCAGATGTACGTAGCTGGCGCCTTAACCTGTTGAGCCGCAGGTGCCAAGCCACCTTGGAAAATTTTTTAAAAACAAGACTAATTTTGACAGCAAAATATAGAAGAAATGAATACTCAGATCCTGTTGGTAAGAGTGTAAATTAGTCTAATTTACTTGGAAGGTAAGCAATTCATATCCAAAGATTTATTTATTTCCTTTGACCTAATAATTCTGCCATAATCAATTTGTTCTAAGAAAATAATTAAGATGCACAAAAAGGTTTTGGTAAAAAGTTGTTCATTCAGCATCATTTATAATAGTCAAAATTAGAATCAGGTGGAGCACTGTAGCTCACACTGTAATCCTAGTGTGTTGGTAGGCCAAGGCAGGAGGATCACTTGAGGTCAGGAGTTTGAGATCAGGCAGAGCAAGACCCCATCTCTGCAATAAAAAAACAACAGAAGAATCAGCCAAGCATGCCAGCATGCACCTGTCCTGGCTACTTGGGAGGCTGAGGAAGAGGATCACTTAAGCCCGAGCGTTTGAGGCTGCAGCTATGACGATATCACTGCACTCCAGCCTGGGTGACAAAGAGCTCATCTCAAAGAAAAACAAAAAAACAAACAAAAACTTAGAATCAACTCTGCATGGGGGAACTGAGAAAATAAGCTGCAACATTAGGACATGAGAAGTCTTTATTTCTCACATCTAGTCCTCCTAAGTACTTTATGCGAGTCACATAATCACATAAGCAAGTACTCTATGCACTTGGCTCTTAGGACACAGACTATGTTAGTTTAACAAAATGTGGATAATCATTCCCATCTACGTTCTCACAGTCTCCTGACAGAGTTACTTAATGATAGCTCTGCTGTAAACAATAAAATGTGTGTCCAAAAAAAGCGGATACTCTACCAATCCTTCTAGGCTCTGACTAAAATTACTAAAATCTAGGAACTGCATTAAAATATTCTCCCCGACAGACCACCTGGGAAGGCCTGGAGCGACGGGGGTCTGCCCTTGACCAGATAATGTCATTTTTCTTTTTTGATTTTGGGCTCATTATGGTATCTAGAGGAGCTCAATAAGGAGGAGTTTGGAAAATTTAAGGAGCATTTCAAGCAAGAGACTTCGGAACTTGGACTCAAACAAATTTCTTGGACCAAAGCAGGGAAAAAAAAAAAATCAGCCCAGGAAGGACTGGTCAACCTGCTCGTCCAGCATTACGAGGCACAGCAGGCATGGAAGGCGACCTTAAAGGTCTTTCACAAGATGGGTAGGTGGGGTCTCTGCGATAAGGATGGGAGAGCGCGTGCAGAACACAAAAAGATCTATCGAGCTTACATTAAGAATAATTACTGCAGCCCGATTCATAATTGCCAAGTCACAGAAGCATCCCAAATGTCCGTCCACCATGAGTAGATTAACAAATTATGGTATATGTATATCATGGAATACTATGCAGCCATAAAAAAGGATGGCAACTTTACCTCTTTTATGTTTACCTAGATGGAATTGAAACGTATTCTTTTGAGCAAAGTATCTCTAGAATGGAAAAAAAAAGTATCCTAGGTATTCAATACTATTATGAAACCAATATATAATCACCTACACATTCATACAAATGATAAAACACAACTATCGTTCAGAAGGAGGGGAGAGGAGGGTGAGGGGAGGGGAGGAGGAGGGAGGGTATTTGGTGGGACCTCACCTGTTGTGCACAATGCTGTGGTGCATTTAAAAAGCATTAAGAGGCTCGGTGCCTGTGGCTCAACGGGCTAAGGCGCCAGCCACGTACGCCTGAGCTGGCAGGTTCGAATCCAGCCCGGGCCCACCAAACAACAATGACGGCTGCAACCAAAAAATGGCCCGGCGTTGTGGCAGGTGCCTGTAGTCCCAGCTACTTGGGAGGCGGAGGCAAGAGACTCGCTTGAGCCCAGGAATTGGAGGTTGCTGTGAGCTGTGATGTCACAGCACTCTATCTGGGGTGACAGCTTGAGGCTCTGTCTCAAAAAAAAAAAAAGCATTAAGAGTAGAATATAAACGTCTGACCACAACAAATAAGAAAGGTGATGGTTATGTTCATTAGTTTGATGTAAGTATTCCACACGGTATATCAAATGAGCACATTGTACCCCATAAATGTACATCCTTATGATTTAATTTTAAAAAGTATAAATTCAGCAGCCTTTGCACCAGCAAATCTATCATTGACTTTTATGACTGTTTTTGTCAGGAAGTCAGACCAGAAGAACCTGAATATTTGTACCTCTTTTGTGCTGCCTAGAAAACTGGGCAATGGTCTGTCAAGGAGCACAAGGCTTCGGAAAAACGACTTTCCTAACGAAGCTGATCTCGGGGCTGGGTGGAGGGCAGCCTCTATCAGGACAAACTGAGGCAGTTGAAGGAGACGAGCTTGGGTGAACTGATGGCCAGGGATGGGCCTCGCGGAGATCGTGTCCCACCCAGAGACACAATCATCTTGGTCATCGATAGCTTCGAACAATTGAAAGTTTACCTGAGTGAGCCCGAGTCGGGCCTGTGTGCTGCCTGGATGAAGAGGCAGCGGGGTAGGAAGGAGACGCCCAGGTGGCCTCGTGCTCATCGCAGTCACGTCGTGTACCCAGTGGAACTTCAGGCTCGGCCGGGGCGCCCAGGACTCATAAAGCCACCCGCATTCAGTGAGGGGGAAGAGAGCTCTATTTCCGCCACTTATTTCCAGACAGGAATAGAGCCGCGATGCTTTCCGTTTTGTAAGAGAGGACGCACAGTTGTGTTTCCTGTGCCACACCCCCCTGCCCCATGTGCTGGGTTGTGGACACCTGCGTGAAGCAAGCGAGGGAAAGCCAGACGTTTGCTGCTCATTTGCCAACGTGCACCTCTGTACTCTTTCATCTTGAACTTGTTCACTCCAAGTCAGCAGAGCCAGGTCCAGAAGGCTGCAGAAGGCATGTGGACCGACGTGTTTGAGTTTAATGACAAGGATCTCCGGAGAAGTGGGAGAGCAGGCTCGGATGTCCTTGCACTGCTGGACACCGACCCTCTCCTGACGTGCAGAGAGCGCTCACGCATTCTCAGACAGGAGTGCCCAGGAGCCCTGTGCTGCCACCGTCCACCTGCTGAGGCGCCACCATCCCACCCGGGCTGTCAGATGCAGAGAGATGCTGCTAGTTGCTCATGTGAAGAACGTAAAGCAAGTACCTTGGACTTATTGGGGGCATTTTCCTAGTTGGCTTTTTTTAATGAAAAGGAACAAGAAAAGCTAAAAACAGTTTTTGGCTTCCTAAGAGATAGGGCAGCAATTTCTCCAGTTCCCGAAGAACTTAGATGAACACGAAGGTCTTGGGAGCAGACGGATTTCTCGGTATTATTTTACTGTCTGTTCGAGATGCAGGATGAGGCCTTCATGAGGGAGGCAGCGAACTTCCTCCAAGGAGACGAGCTTGGGTGAACTGATGGCCAGGTCAACTTTTCTGTCATTATAGACTCAAAGCTGGTGGTCTGCACCTACTGCTTAAAACACCGCTGCTCTGGCTTGAGGAAACTTCCCTTTTCAGTCCCAAATGTCATTGATAAGAATGGACACGGCTCTAGGTCAAGTTGCAAGGTCATTCACAGGCATCACGTTTTCTCTGTGTTCACAACCAATGAGCGCGTCAAAGAACTGGCAATAAAAAGCCCCAATTTCTACCCATCCATTCTGATGACTGCATGCAATCAGCTGAGACATCCCAACTGCTGTGAAAAGCTTCAGCTAACTCATGTTTCCCTTTCTGGAGGAAGTGGTGTTTTCCTTGAGGTGCTTTTTCACAGCCCAGACTTGAAATACCTGAATCTCGGAGACCTAAATCTCTCCTGCCATGCCACCGAGCTGTCTTGTACAGCCTCAAAATGGTCAACGCAGAAGAATTACCATTGTCTCGCTGCTCCCTCAGGAAGCCTTGCTAGGACTTCTTCCATGAAGCTCTTCTTTGTTTTTTTTTTTTTTTTAAAAAAAGCCTGTGCTATCTGGCCCTCGGCATCAACAGCCTGCGAGATAAAGGGCTGAAAATTCTCCAAGCAGCCCTGGACACCCAGACTGCTACCCCCGGTCACGGGGTCTGGCAAATTGTTCTTGCACTGCTGCGGGCTGTTCTTACCAGCGATCAAGAGCCGCCAAGTGTGCAGACGGGGCTCAGCAAGACAGGAGACGTGGGTGTGAAGGTGTTGTGTGAAGCTCTGGCGCATCCCAACAGCCACCTGGAGACTCGCAGGGTGAAGAACTGTGGGCTGACCAGCAGCGGCTGCAGGGGACTCTTTTCTGCTTTCACCAACAATAAGACCCTCTGGACGCTGGGTCTGACCCTGAATGCCTTGGACCACATGGGGCGGCTGTGCCCTGTAAGGCCCTGAGATACCCGAGATACCCACAGTGTCCCCTGCAGGTCCTTGGGCTGGAACAAACCAGATTCTCCCACCTGACAATCACAGGCATCTGACGAAGCAGAGACGGGGACGCAGGGGTGCAGACCTGACTCAGGGTTCCCTGAGCAGGCCGGGAATCAGGGCCTTTACTCATGCCGTCCTGTATCCACATAGGCAAACCTCTGATACTCCGAGATGGGATCTTTTTGGTTTCCCATTCAGCTGTGTTTCATAAAATGTATGTTTTTATTTGCTCTTTGGCCTTGCATGAGCCACGGAAAGAACTTTGTGGCAAAATGTTTACCCTGTCTCCCAAAGACATTTTAAACACTCAATAAAATATTATATCTTAAAAGAAAAAAATTCTTCGGGTGGTGCCTGTGGCTCATCAAGTAGGGTGCCAGCCCCATATACTGAAGGTGGTGGGTCCAACCCAGCCCCGGTCAAACTGCAACAAAAAAATAGCCGGGCGTTGTGGTGGGCACCTGTAGTCCCAGCTCCTCCGGAGGCTGAGGCAAGAGAACCGCCTAAGCCCAGGAGCTGGAGGTTGCTGTGAACTGTGTGACGCCACGGCACTCTACTGAGGGCGATAAAGTGAGACTCTGTCTCTACCAAAAAAAAAAAAAAAATCCCTCCCAAGAATATATAATTCCTTTATTTAAACTTTTTATTTTCCTGAATAAAAACTCTACCAACAAATAACAATTTGTTACAACTGATTTTACATGATCCAATTATTTATTTCACAGGTGAATACAGCAATAACATAACTAAAATATTTCTTAAAGTCTTTTCGCAAATAAAATCTTTGCAGCTCACATAATGGCTTCCTCATAGAATGAGCAAAGTGCTCGATAAACATTGACTTGTCACAGTCTGTGTCCCACGAGCTTTACAGGCATTGAGTCTCTAAATCTTCCCTACGCCCTGTGACTTGGGCACTGTTATCATCCCATTTCACAGACGAGCAAACTGAAGTACTTTGCCCAGATAACCTAGCTAAGAAATGGAAAAGCCAGAATTAAAATCCAGGCAGTCAGCATTCAGAGCCTAAGGTCTCAACCACCATGCAACGCTGTTATTAAAATTAGATACAAATTACTAATTAAAACTCTTGGAACCTGGGTTAATATTTAGAATGCATTGGAAATTGTGTTCAATAGAAGCAGGGGAGAGAGGAAAGAGCTTATCAAGGAAGGTTTAGCAAGGAGGGGAGGATACTGATAAGGGAGGCAGGTTGGGGAAGGATATTCCAGGAGAAAGCATAGTGGCTCACACCTGCAATCCCAGCTACTCAGAGGCCGAGGCAGAGGAGCAGGTGAGCCCAGGAGTGGAGGTTGCTGCGAGCTATGATCTGGTTATGGGCAACAGAGGGAGGTCCTATCTCTTAACACAAAAAAGAAAAAAAGAGAAGAAATTAAAAAAGAGAAAGAAATTCTAAGCCAAGAGCACACTTTGACCAAAAGGTCATTGGCTTGTCCCTGAGGCTAGAACACCAGCAGTGAAGATGTTCAAGGATTAAAAGGCAAGAGCTCTGCGGTTCCTCTTGTCTTTATTTTGTGCTACTGTCTTAGGTTGTCTTTTCTTTTTCCTGTGAGAAATAAAGATGGAAGGATTTCAAGTGTCAGAGTAACGTGATCAGGTATTGTTTTCAAAAGAGCCATTGCTGTGGCAGCAATGATGAAGGTGGCTTGGAGAACAGAGGATTTGGACTCAGGAAGACCAGTTAAAAGGCAAGTGGGAAAGCAGGGCAGAACAGCTGATTGGGGAGGAAGGGACCAGGAGGCTCATTTAGCTGCTGGAGTTCAAGGCTTTGATCACCAATTAGAGGTGAGGAATTAAAGGAACAGTAACAATGTGGCAGAGCTGGCTGACTAAAGAAAAACTCCTTGAAAGCAGGTGGAGCCTTTGGAGTAGGGCACTGGCCCCATATGCCAGAGGTGGTAGGTTCAAACCCAGCCCTGGCCAAAACAACAAAACTGCAAAAAGAAAAAAAAAACTCCCTGAAATACGTGCACGTATTTTAGAGGCACCTGTTAAATGAACTGCCTTTCAGCAGACCACTGAAGTTCCTAAGGACAGCGTTTACTTTTTTCCTTTCTGATACTTCCCCTCCTTATCGTATCACTCTCAACCACAGTTACTCTGGTTTCTCTCTTAATTACTAGATCACCTCAAAGTAAACAAAATAGGAAAAGCAGAAAATTCATTTCTCAAATATCTTTCTGCCATCAAAACTTCCTTTGAATTTAAGGATCGGGTTAACCCACATCAAGTACAAGTGATTCTGTTATCTTGTTTTCTGAAGCAGAAAAAAAAAAAGTTTTTCAAATACAGACCTGATCTGATTTAGAAATTCAAATCCATAGAAATCTCTACTTTTCCTCTTTCTTTTTTTTTTTTTTGAGACAGAGCCTCAAGCTGTCACCCTGGATAGAGTACTATGGCATCACAGCTCACGGCAACCTCCAATTCCCGGGCTCAAGCGAGTCTCCTGCCTCTGCCTCCCAAGTAGCTGGGACTACAGGCGCCCGCCACAACACCCGGCCATTTTTTGGTTGTAGTCATCATTGTTGTTTGGTGGGCCCGGGCTGGATTCGAACTCGCCAGCTCAGGTGTATGTGGTTGGCACCTTAGCCCGTTGAGCCACAGGCGCCAAGCCTGCTTTTCCTCTTTCAAACTTTATTTTAGTTTTTGCTTGAAGGTAAGGAGAAAATTCAGCCATGTTTTATATGTAAAAAGCACCGCCTAGAAATGGCTCTTAGCTGTGACTTGTAACCTTGACATAATCAGTTCAGTTTTTTCAAATTACATCTGAAGGAGTACAATTATAAATCACCAGGCAAGTGGAGTATCTTAATGTTGAAATGTGCCTTTGGTGAACGTACTCTGGTCTAAACTGCAATTCAATTCTAAGTCAGGATGGCAACTTGTTAAAATAATGTTTACAGGCTGATTAAATTATATGTTAAAGAATAAAAGTCTTTGAAAATGACTAAAAACACTGATAAGTAATTATACTCAGAGAACTAGAAGCAGCCTCTGAAAACCCCACACGATAATAGAAACAGTAACAGTGACCTACCAGAGTCACGTAACAAATCTACCATTCTCAATGATGGGACCCAGATCTCTGCTAAAGTGGCAGGACCTGACCTCCAAGGAAAGGAGACAGAATTACAGTCTCATTCAACCCAAAGAAGAAGGCTTTGTCTCTTTCTTTTCCCAAGAGATGCGTAACGCTGGAATTGCAATTTGCTAGACAGCCTCGACTGAGTATAGCTCTTAAAGCAAAGGGTAAATATCTAAAGGAAAAGCTTTAAGGGAAATATGAGACATTGAAACAATTATAAAGAAGGTTATTTTAGAAAAACGACAGAGCACTTTTAATCTATAACACCCCCTTTTAGCAATAAGTGCTGTTACTAAGTAATAATGGGAATAAACAAAAGTATACCGGCTTTGAAGTCAGACAGACTGCTACCATTTAGTCGCTGTGTGACCTTGGGCCAGTTGCTTAACCTCTCTGACACCTCATTTTCATCTACAAAATGGTGATAATTGTACCTACTTTTCTAAAACTATTATAGTCTCTTCTTTGACTTTATGTTTCAAAAAATAAGGGAGTCCAGATTTATTTTCCCTTTCAGCAATGAGTGAGGCAAAGCTGACCCTTCCCCTTTTCTGACCGACCCTCCCCTATCTCTTGATTTGAATCATGGCAAAAACAAAACCAAACCCCGTGAATGCCCAGGGTCCTGTGACACAAACGAGGACATAACGCCTAAACACGGATAGTCCAGGCTTGGTGCCCATAGCACAGTGGTTACGGTGCCAGCTACATACACCGAGGCTGGCAGGTTTGAACCTGGCCCAGGTCTGCTAAACAACAATGACAACTACGACAAAAAAATAGCCAGGTGTTGTGGCAGGTGCCTGTAGTCCCAGCTACTTGGGAGGCTGAGGCAGGAGAATCACTTAAGCCCAAGACTTTGAGGTTGCTGCGAGGGCGACATAGTGAGACTCTGTCTCAAAAAAAAAAAAAAAAAAATGGATGGTCCAGAGCTTGATGATGTGACACAGACAAAAATGCTATGGTGCTTCACAAGTGGGAAAAATCCATATGGGTGGCAGCGCCTGTGGCTCAGTGAGTAGGGCACCGGCCCCATATACCGAGGGTGGCAGGTTCGAACCCGGCCCTGACCAAACTGCAACAAAAAAATAGCCAGGTGTTGTGGTGGGCACCTGTAGTCCCAGCTACTCGGGAGGCTGAGGCAAGAGAATCGCCTAAGCCCAAGAGCTGGAGGTTGCTGTGAGCTGTAAAGCCATAGCACTCTACTGAGAGTGACAAAATGAGACTCTGTCTCTTAAAAAAAATAATTAATATGGTTAGAGCAGTGGTTCTTGAGCGATCTATGATGAAGGCATCCGTCAGGAACCGATAACCAGTCCTATTGCCCATGCCTCCAACACAGCTGATGCTACGCACAAGTCATCACAGGAGTCCAGGGACACTCAAAGGGTCTAGACCTTGTCAACAGGACTAATTCATTGTCCACATGCTTGGATGCCGGGGGTAATGCTAAATTTCTGTTCTCATCTTGTGGCAGACTAATAACAAGCTGGTTTCTTTTTTTTTCTTGAGACAAAGTCTCACTTTGTCACCCTAAGTAGGGTGCCATTAGTAGCTGGGACTACAGGCTCCCACAACAATGCTGGCTATTTGGGGGGGGGGGGTCTTGCTCTTGCTTGGGATAGTCTTGAACTCGTGAGCTCCAGCAATCCACCTGCCCCGGCCTCCCAGAGTGCAAGGATTACAGGCATGAGCCACCGCGCCTGGCTCTCAACAAGCAGGTCTTAAATTAGTTTTGAAGGATTAGTCGGTGAACTATCTCTTAGTTTGTCCTAAGCTGGACACAAAGGGTAGGATTTTGGCTGTTGGAGGTGGGTACCGCAGAAGGAGGAGGCAAAGCTGTGTCCAGAGGCTGCAATAAGTCCTGTGCACAATTGGGGTCATCATTTTTATCTTGGTACAAATCTGTAGATTCAAAGCTGGGTATAAAAAGTTACAGCAAGAACTTCTATGTCTCATAATAGGAGGGGGAAACTAATTCAGTGGGGATCCCGAAAACAAAAGAAGGAGGTCCCCACAGAGGTGTCCTCAGGCCACCACCTGACTGGCTTATCAGCAAATGAGGAACAGAAGCCCAAAGACTCGCACTCGTGTGTGTTAAGAACAGTCAACACCTCAGGCCAGTGCGCACAGCTCAGGGATCCTCGTACTCAACGTAGGCAAGGAGGAAGAAAGTACTCCAAGGTCTTGGTCGTGGACTGATGAGTTCATGCTGTCTGGCCACACCGGATTCGGATCCTGGATTTCCTAGCTATGCAACTCTGGACAAGTTGTTTGATCTCTGCTTTTTGTTTTTTTGAGATAGAGTCTCACTCTGTCTCCCTAGATACTCCAACCTCCAACTCAGACTCAAGCGATTCTCTTAACTCAGCCTCCCCAGTAGCTGGGACTACAGGCATCTGCCATGACACTGGCTAGTTTTTCTATTTTTATTTTATTTTTTATTTTTTTTTGAGACAGAGCCTCAAGCTGTCACCCTGGATAGAGTGCTGTGGCATCACAGCTCACAGCAACCTCCAATTCCTGGGCTCAAGCGAGTCTCCTGCCTCTGCCTCCCAAGTAGCTGGGACTACAGGCGCCC
>CAUYRH010117352.1:0-18017 GCA_963574655.1 Perodicticus potto | reverse complement strand
TCTGTTGTCCTGGAGGGAGTGGAGTAAAATCTGAAATAAATCAGACATAGAAAAACAAATTCCACTTGGATGTGGATTCTAAAAACGTTCAACACACAAAAACAGGGAGTTAAAAACTGGTACCAGGGATTGGGCTTGGGGGAAATGGGGAGATGTTGGTCAAAGAGTACAAACTTAAGTTAAAAAATTTTTGGAGGCCTTACATATACCATGGTGACTGTAATGTAGTATATGATATTTGAAACTCGCTAAGAGAATAGATTTGAAGTGTTCTCACCACAAAAAAAGGTAATTATGTGAGGTGATTTTATGTTAATTGGTTTAATTGTGATCATTTCACAATGCATGTATCAAATTATCATGTCGCACATTTTCAATATACACATTTTTATTTTCTAATTATACCTCAATAAATCCAGAGACAAGGAAGAAACCGTGTAAGACATTACAAGACCAAAATAAATAGACTTTACTATAGTACAGATAAAAATGCTTAAAAGAACTTTAAGAGGTGCTGACTACCAGTTCTCTCGATTTCTATTAGAGCCAATCACAATTTTCTTACTTGCCCAATAATGTATTTCTACACATATTTGCACTATTTGACATTAATTTAGTGGGTGAATAAGAGTTTAGAATTATAATATCTCGAAAATAATGAACAAATTGTGATAAAAACAATTGGGAGAACAGATGAAACCAAAATATTAGCTTTATTAGGAAGGAAAAATAAATCTCATGATATTGTTTACGGTGGAGTTAAGGGCAACTAACAGAAGTGCTGACGTCAGCAACCTCAGCAATGTTTTATATCAGCCTCGAGGTGTCTCAGTCCAGTCTGGAGGCAGAGCTCAGTTAGGTTGCACTGCCGAGCTTACTACGCAGGGAAGCACTTAATCGGGAGAAGGTAAGAACTTTGAGAATTGTCTCTGTCCTTTTCTCCTTTCTTTACTTTATTGTTTCCTTCTTACTGAAATATACGAGCTAAGTTAGGGATATTTTTGTTTATCCAATCATATGAATAAAAACAAGCATTCCAAATTTGGTGGCTGATTTTTGAATTTTGTCTATGGCGCCTTTACCATTGACATAGGTCTTTTTTGTTCCCAATTTCAGTATAATCAGATTTGGGGTGAGGATTTTTCTTGAGAAATGAGCTAAGGAAAGACGTATAAGATACTTGAATAAAAGTAGAGATGTCTGATGTCCTAGGTTCAGATTCAAAACTGTACAGAATTAATTCTACGTAAAAGAAAGTATTAACCCACGGCAATCGCAGACAAGATATTTAATATCTTTTTTGTTAGTAGAACTTGACCAGTAAGTCTGAAGTTAACCAGAAATAAAGTATGACGGAGGGCCAGGAAAAAAATACGTAGGGACTATTTTAACCGTATTTTTATTACATGAGAGAGTTTTGCTACCTCTTTTTTCGTGGAGGGGGGGAACCCTAGGGGTTGAAACGGAAATTGAACAGACATACGTTCCCTTTATGCTTTAAAGTTCTGTAAGAGAAATATTTCTTCCCTTGAACTGTCTTTCGGGTTACCTTAATGATTCTCCTTCCTCGTGAAGGGAGGACCTCCCGCTTTGCCCATCACTGCGTTGGGGCGGAGCATCTTCCAGGAGCTTCCAGGCAGCGGCGCCCGCCGGCCAGTGTTGGGGGCGGAGTCGCATTTCTTGCTGGCGTCGTCGGAGGCTTCAGCCGAGCAGAAGCAGCTGGGAGGTAATGGCTGGCGTAGACGCTAGTTTTTTTCGGAGATTTCTTGAGGATTTTCAGTAAAGGGGAGCAAAGAAGGTACCGCTGCCTAGGAGTAATGGGAAAGGAGTATCGTTGTGGGCGAATCGTCTTAATAACTGGATTTTCTTTTCCTTCAGATATTTTAAAAGTCCGCGGTGGGGGAGGCGGTGATCAGATTACACCTGCGCAAAGAATTCTTCAGAATTCTTGGTAAGGTTGCTAAGGCTAACTTTTGAACAGGAACGCTTTACAGTTGAGTCCAAAAGCGGCGGCGGCTGGAGTCAACGATGAAAGAAAATCTGTGAAATTGATTTTCTTTATTTTGGAAAGAAAAGGTTATCATAATCCCGAGTGAAATATTAAGTTGTTAGGCAGTGACGTTAGTTTTCTGTATTACTTTGGATTTGTTGGTTTCTAACAAATCTTACTGTTTGGGTGGAGTTCTTATAGTAATCGAGAGTAATATATAACTTCGCAGATTCAAGTACCTCAGAATTAGCAGTTCGGTTGTCAAGGGATACTCGATGTCTTAATATTTTTGCTGCTTTAATGATGTGCGAAAGACGATCTTTGTCTATATCTCTGCCTGTCTATCAAGAGAATGCTATATTCCTGCTTTTACTGTAAAATAAAAAATCTGAAAGATAAACATAATAGATATATCTTAATATAATAAAACACAACAAACCATATATCTAGTAATAAAGTATGTCCAGGGGGGGAAGAGGAAATTTTCCACTTCGTTCTTCCCTATTTCACTTAGTATATAGCATCTATATCAGCATAAAAACTGAGATGAAAATTTAAAATCAAGGGGAGGAACCTACTTTCTCCAAGATAGTGTTAAACATATATAGACATGAAAAGATGTTCAGATATGTAAGTGAATAAATGAAGTTTTGAATAGTATATTCAAACATATATGTGATTAAAACATCAAAGGGATTAGATTATAATGTAAGCAGTAAACAAGTGATAGATTAATGATATATATTTTCTTCTTTATATTTTATGTGGTTTTAGATTCTTTTGGAAACAAAAATGAAATTGAAAAGGGAATAATGCATTTTGTTATACACACTTAAACAGATAGCCATATACACCGTTGTCATTAAGTGCAGTTGGATTTTTCTATGGATCTAATCTGAGAAGGCTAGTTACCTGATTGCATGTGCTTTTCTTGCAGTTGGAATATTTAAGCTGTCGTCCAGACTCTGGGTTCAAACAGAAGGTGTTTTATTTGTATACTCTTGAGAAAGAATTCGGAAAATATTTAAAGCATACAATTATTAGGAGTAGTCATGTACATCATAATGTTGAATACTATGCAGCTGTAAAAATAATAAGCTAACTCTAAATGCACAATAAGAAATATAAGATATATTCTAAAAATAAATTGCAGAATGTCATTTATCATATAAATCCATTTTTTACAAAAAAGAATGTGTGTATTTTTACAGTATATGCAAGAGAAATCTGGAAATATACCTGCTACTTCATTAATTGGAGATATGTGTATAGAGAAATAGAATAATTTAACCTTCTACATATTATATCTCCCCATTTTAAAAATTTTATTTTGAAAAGAGCAACCTTGAATGATTTTAAGTATGAAAAAAATGAGATAATATTTTTGTGATATGGACAAATCTTATAAAGTCACAATAAGATTACGTGGAAAATAAAATATTTCCATGTCTTTTTGATGTGGAAAGTTCAGCTATATATGTCACTGGAAGAATAAAAGGTATAGCAGCAAAAAAACATGCACATTTGTAAGTGTCTGTAGGAAAAAATTAGAAATGGCTAGACCAAACCATTATATTTTGACCATTATTGTGTGAATTTGCTTTCTTCTTGGAAATTCAGTAGATGAAGAAATATATGCAATTTATCTGAGATATATTATAATAAAAACATTAAAATTAAGACATCGTGATTCAATTTTTGTATAACATAAGCACACAACTCTTAAACTGAGAATGAAAAATTCTAGAAGCCTGAGAAAGCTAGGCTGTAGTTTCCACACACCCCCTCACCCGCCCCAAATGCTCTTAATACCTGATTGTCTGCAGTGCCGGTTTGTTCCACAAGATGGTGATCACCCCGTTTCCTTCTTTGTCGGGGCAACGATTTTTCTCCCCCCCAATAGCATCTACAAAAATACGGAATTTTTCACGAATTTGCGTATCATCCTTAAGCAGGGCCTTGCTAATCTTCTCTGTATTGTTCCAATTTTAGTATATGTGCTGCCCAAAGCGAGCACTCGGCACAACCATTTTTAAGAGTGGACAAAGCAATGAAACATATTTGGTATCAGCAGACTATGAGATAGCATGTAATGTGAGATTTAAATTTTGTTTAAAAGTTGGACACTTAAAACAGAATAAAACTCCACAGGAGTATTGATGTGAGGATGCCCACAGAAAGTTGTTGTTGTTTTGAAACAGTCTCGCTTTGTCACCCTCAGTAAAGTGTTGTGGTGTTACAACTCACAGCAACCTCAAACTCTTAGGCTCAAGTGATCATCTTGCTTTGGCCTCCATAGTAGCTGGGACTACAGGCATCTGCCATGACGCCCGGCTGTTTTTAGAGACAGGGTCTCACTCTGGCTCAGGCTGGTCTCTGACCAGTGAGCTCAGGGCAATCCATCCGCCTTCGCTTCCCTGAGGGTGTGAGCCCCCCACGCCCAGCCGAAAGTATTTTTTTAAAAATATTTGGACAGAATTTGGTTTATTGAAGATACAAGGCAATTGTTACTTCTTATGACCTACCTCCCCCTAATCCTTTTCCTGAAAGAGATAATTTCTGCATGAACTAAATAACATAATTATGTTCCAGAGAGCATTTCCCATTAGAAGAAGAAAAATAAACATGGCATCTATATCATGGATGAGATTTTGCCTCATTCCTAATTTCATAATGATATACCTGTTGAGAGTTTGGTAGGAAAATATTTTTATACCTTTGCTATGTAAGTGGTTTGATTCCATTTCTTTCTCCTGGACAGCCTAGGCTAATACCAGAGTTGCCTGGGACCTGAGCAATCTGCACGTGATAACCAGTTTAGTTCCAGAAAGGCAGTGCAACCACGGAAGTGCCAAGCAAGATAAAGGCCCTGCTGGACAAGCAGTTGGAGTGAAAAATCAAGACAACTGGATCTATAGGGCCAGACCCTCCAGGATCCACCTGACAGTAGGTAAGACCCTTCCTATTTCACAAAACATTTCATTTTAAAACATTTTACAGGCCACGTGTGGTGATTCACACCTGCAATCCTAGCACTCTGGGAGGCCTAGGCCAGTGGATTGCCCTGAGCACACAAGTTCAAGACCAGCCTAAGCAAGAGTGAGACCCTGTCTCTAAAAAATAGCCAGGCATTGTGGCGGACTCCTGTACGTCCCAGCTACTTGGGAGGTTGAGCCAAGAGCATTGCTTGAGCCCAAGAGTTGGAGGTTGCTGTGAGTTATGACACCATGGCACTCTACCAAGGGTGACAGAGTGAGACTCTGTCTCACAAATATATATATGTGTGTATATATATATAAACACATAGTTCATTATATATATATATATATAAAATGAACTTGGGGAATAATGTGTTTTGCTTCCTACTCTTCAGCCCATAACCTTTTAAATTAAAAGCCACATTTCATATTAAAATCATACTGGGTCGAGAGTTTGGGATATAGTTCATTTTTCTCCCTATTCTATGGCTGTAACATTTGTAGTTAGAAGTCATAACTTCTAATTTTGGTAAAGAACCTCATGTATTATTACCCCACTATGAAGAAATCATGGAAGAAGTTATGCAGGTGTCCTGATTAATGGCTTACCTCCTTCCTCAGACATCTATACACACTCATGCATCGTTTAACAAGGACATGTTCTAAGAAATGTATCCTTAGGCAATTTTGTGGTTGTACAGATATCACAGAATGAACTTACATAAACCTAGATGGTATAGCCATATAGCCTAGGTTATATGGTATAGCCTCTTGCTTTTAGGCTACAAACCTCTGTACCATTTACTATATGGATGCCTATAGGAAGTCATAACACAATGGTAAGTATATGTGTATCTAAACACATATAAATATAGGAAAGTTACAGTAAAAATATAATTTAAAAATGGTACTCTCATATAGGGCATTTACCATGAAGGGAGCTTGCAGGACTGGAAGTTGCTCTTGGTGAGCCAGTCAGTGAGTGGTGAGTGAATGTGAAGGCCTAGGACAGTACTCTACACTACTGTAGACTTCATAAACACCATACAATTAGGTCACACTAAACTTATAAAAATTTTCTTTCTTTAATAAATTAACCTTAGCTTACTATAAATTTTTTACTTCATAAACTTTTTTTTTTTAACGTTTGACATGGTAACCTAGGTCTGCACAAGTCAGGATCATCATTTTCACTATCTTCCACCTCTGTATCTTGTCCCTCTTGAAGGTCTTCAGGGGCAGTAACATACATGTAGTTGTCATCTCCTAGGATAACAATGCCTTCTTCTGGAATACTTCCTGAAGGACCTGCCTGAGGCTGGTTTACAGTTCACAGGATATTTTTATAAGTAGAAGGAATAAACTCTAAAATAACAAAAAGTATAGTGTAAACACAAACTAAGAACATTTATCCTTTTCAAGGTTATTGTCATTAGCAAGTATTAATGCATTGTACATAATTGTATGTGCTTTACTTTTATATGGCTGGCAGTACAGTAGGTTTACACCAGCCTCACCACAAATGAGTTTGTTGCCCTGTGGTGTTACGACAGTTACAATGCATGACACTAGGCCATAGGATGTTTTTGGCTTCATTATGATGTTATGGACCACCACCATGCATACAGTTTGTGGTGCACTGAAGTATCATTATGAAGCACATTCCCATATTCTCTTGAAAAATACTTTGCAGTAGTTTAACACATTTAATTTTCCCAGTAACCATCACAAATCTCTGACCCTAAGATTATGTTCTTACTGAGGGCATTGGTGCTGAACCCCACTATGTCCATGAGCTTTCCTTTGATTACCATGGGCAGACAGGGCATGAAACCTAGCATTTACTTAAGACAGTGGTTCTCAACTTTATTAATGCCTCCTAATGCCGCGACCCTTTAATACAGTCCAAATTATGTCCCCCATCCCATCAAAGCCTTTCCCACACACTCATTCCTTTTGTATCATACAACAGAAAAAATGAGGATGGGGCATCAGACTTGTGTTAGAAACTTCTCTGTTTCTGTTCCCTACACTCAAAATGTGTTCCCTGTCTCTGACCAACTCTGTTTGATACCCACTATTTATTTTTCTCGTTTTCATCTTGTCTCCATTCTCATTGTCCACCTTCTTTACTTAGGAAAGTAAACTTTGTATATCCCTTTTCTTTATTGCCATGACTTAATATAATCTGGTTATCACTTTATTCAAACTCCTTTGTGAAGTTTCAGGGGGACAAAAAGATAACAGGTGAGAACCATTTACTAGCCTCAGTGCCAATATGAGGCTTCTTCATAAAAACAGCTTTTCTAGACAACCAGGCAGCTAAACTTCTTTATTATATCATTAAATATAGCTTAACATTTGATACTTGGACAACCTAGATTAATATCAGGGATGCGCATAACCTGTGCATCTTTGTTAACTATGTTATCTAGGATATGGTAATAAAAATGTATTATAGTTTTCAAGAATTTGAAAGTTTTCTCTCTGCTGAGCTGATGAAAATTTAAAACCCACAACTGTCTGACTTCTTGGCTACTTGTTTCATAATGCTTTGGTGAAAAACTCTTACAGATTTATTAACATTGGGTCCTGCCAACAGAAATCTACAGCATATCTTGCCTAAGAACTCGTTGACATCCTTATCAGATTGGTTACAAGAACAATTTTTGATCCAACTTGACCTTTCTGCTATGGGTCTCTGGAAAAATGATGTTTTTTTGCCTTTCTTTAGAATCCCCAGTGCAGTTTTCTTTTTCTCCTTTTGTTCATTACAGGAAGAGCTGTGTCATAATGCAGCTGTTTCTCTAACTTGAAGAGTGGGAATGTAGCAGAAAATGTGTTTATACGTTCACTGTGATAACAGGGTTTTTCATTGAGATTATGAGGGCCTCATCAACTTCACTTACTTAGATGTTATAATTTTGTTTTAAACTCTAACATTATCTTAAGATCCCTAAACGTCAGAGTCATTATCTATCAGCAATGAATAGCTTTTAATGCTTCCTGGGGAAATAACACTTCAAGGTTAAAGTCAATAGAAAAGTCTAAATTTAAATCTAAATTTCTTGAGTATTTTTGTGAATAGAAAAGCTCAGCCAAAGAAGACAGAAATAGTTTTTCCACATCGAATTGGCAGTTGCAGACAACAAAGCACAGGAACAAGAAATTGTCAATTTTTAATGAGAGTGGAGTAAAAATGACACTTTTCTCTGAGTAACATTTTCAGCCTCTGTCCAGGAATAGCCATTTCTGAAAGCGTAGTTACTTCCATGCCCCTGCAACACAAAAGAGACTAGTCATAATTTCTCTTAGGCCAAGTGAAAGCTATCATGCAGATGCTATGTATTGTCAATGCTAAAGTGTAGTGCACAAAAATATTTTTAAATTTGTGTAGGAATGTAGATGTATGGACAAAGTGCAAAGATAAGTATAGTAATTACTAAAGATGGTTGTAGTTCACCAGTGTATTCACTGAAGAGGACCTGAGACAAGGTCAACCCTCACTCTGGGGTCATATTCACCAGTTCCCTCATAATCTGAAAGTGAACGATGACATCATCCTTGGTTCTAGCAAAGAAACAGGATTCTAAGCCCAAGAGGCAGAGAATACTGGTAGAGAAGAGGCATACCTTCTGTTTTGGAATCAGATTTTTGACTGATTTTTTTTGTTGTTGTTGCAGTTTGGCCGGGGCTGGGTTTGAACCCGCTACCCTTGGTATATGGGGCCAGCACCTTACTGACTGAGCCACAGGCGCCGCCCAATTTTTGACTGATTTTATCTTGTCCACTTCTCAGCTTTGTGACATTGAGCATGAGAGTGCCCATTTCCTTGTTCTCTTGCTAACTGTTTTCATTTCTTTGCGTATTTATTTGTCAGTCAAATTAGAACAATGACATCCTACTGATGTTTTTATTTGCATCTCTGTGATTATTAGAGGAGGTGAATATCTTTTACATATTGGTCAGTTTTAACTTTTATTTTGAATGCTTGGTTTTGAGGAAATCAGATAAGTAGCAGTTCCCTGTCTCCAGTGAACAAATTGAATAAATTGATATAAAACAAATGGAGTTACTGATGGAAGCCAAAATGCCAGCTTTAGTACAAAGGGAAGGTAAATTGCAGGGCATTTAGTACAGAGGGACGATAAGTTGCAAGATGTTGATTATTGTAGGAATCAAGTGGGCCTCAGAACAGGGCCAGATCCCAAAAGTTAAGCAAATCTAATCAAACAACTGAGAGGTTGGCAATGGTACAGAAGGCAGAAATCCTTGTAATTGACCTGCATAAGTTTGCTTTCAAAGAAATAATAGAAGTTAGGAAAAATTATTCCCTGAGAACATTGTGAATCGTCTATTTGCATCCTTTGCCCATATTTTAACTTTGCAGTTTATGATTAATATGTAAAAGCCACTATAGTAATTAAAAACAATAGAAGTGGGGTCTTGATATGTAGCCCACACTGGAGTGTGGTAGATATTCACAGGAGCAATCACAGTGCACTGTAGCCTCAAACTCCTGGGCTCAAGCCATCCTCCTGCCTCAGTCTTACGAAGTTAGAGATATTTTTTCATTGAAAATACTTTTATCAAATGTTTTCTTCTCTTTTCAAATGTGACTTAATGTGTTTTTACCAGTTTTTTGTTTTTGGTTTGGGTATGTTCAGAAAAAATCTAAGCATTTTGGTTGATTTTTTTATATTTAGAAATGACTGTAGTTGGAAAAAAAACAAAAATGAAACTTTCTAAAGGACTTGAACTAAAAAAAAAAAAATGCTATGTCCCAGGGCCAGAAGAATTGAAAATGCAGCGAATTAATTATCCATAAAATAATGTATCAATTCCCTGCAGTCACAAACAAGGACCTAGCCAGGCTTTTTAACAGAGCTTGACCCGATGGATCTTAAAATCATTTTAGAAATAAGGTGACAGAATAGACAAGGAAAACATGTAAAAAATATTCTTCCCTGGGTGTTTCTGATATGATAAAAGGTTGTCTTTTTTTCCTAGGAAATCACCTACTCTTGTGGTTTGAATGTAAATTAAAGAGACACATGTTGCCATTCCTCTTTCAAGTGCTTTACAATCTCTTTTTTTAAAAATATAAATCAAGTGTGTTAACAGCTTTTCAGTTTAATTTGGCGATTCTCTTACGTCGAATTGAGGGAAAGGCCCCCTGCTTTCCCCATCACGGGGAGGGGGCGGAGCCTCCCGTGAGCCGCTTGGAAGGGAGCTGTGCCCTGCCAGTCTGGGGGGGAGGGGCTGCATTTCACGAGGCTGCAGCTGACAAGAAGCTTCAAGGTAATGGCTGTCTTAAAGCTAGTTATTTTCTGGGAATTTTTTCAGGCCTTAGTATTAAAGTGAAAAACAAATAAGATTATTGCCTGGGAGAGGTGGAATGGAATATGGTTTGGGTTGAATTGCTGTTACTGGGACAAAATTAATCCTCTGGAATTTTTGTCTCTTCTGATATTTTTGAAGTCCTCAGTGTGGGAATGGGTGATCAGATTACAGCTTCTAAATTAAGACTTTAGTGAGGCATGCTGTTCATGTTCATTTTTTACGTGGCATTCCATTTTTCTATTTTCATTACAGATTTTATTATATTTTTAAGCACTTATTAAGTGTACCCCAAAAAAACTGTTAAGGAAATGTAAAGACATAAAGTGAATGAAACATCCAGATAAAAATATAAATGTACATCCATATGGAAAGGGATTCACATATGCTGTCAAGTGATAATACTTATAAAAATATATATGCATTTTCCTTACGGAGGGAACTGGACTCCCATGTTAATAGTCAGCATCTCTGAGTGTTAACTCAGATTACTGTTTTTTTTTTTTAATATTTGCACTGTTTTAGCATTTTTATACAATTGCCTTATTCCATAATCATTTTTATAATTTGAAGAACAAAATGCAGCTGTACGCATTTTGTTTCAAATAATAAACACATGTAGACACACTCAGACACATTCCCTATCCATTGCTTGTCTGTTCTGATAGTGGAATTTTTCCTGGACCTGATTAAGTGGGCAGCCTGGTTGCTGTGTCAACTACAGGGACCTGCGTGTGTCCTCTCTGCAACCCATCTTTTAGGGCCACAGGCACAGCATTGTCAACAAGAACCATTTTTCTATGTCATCTAAGTTTAAGAGTGGGAAACAGAGGATTTAGTTTATGTCTATACGCAATTTTAAAAGTATTAGATGGCGTCCTGCATCCATACAGTGGAATGTTAGATAGCTGACAGATAAAAGTATGAACTTGTACTGATTTGGAAAGATTTCGGAGAAGTAGCATTAATGGAAAAAGCAAATTGCAAAATGGCAAGCACCATGTGATGTCATTTGAAGATAAAAGACCAGGTTAGTACAATATGTTTAACCAAATCAGAGATAATGCAAGGCAAGTAACAGACACAGAAAGCATTTCATATTATGAGAAATCAAGGAAAATAAGCATGGCATCTGCATCACAGATTTCACCTCATACCTGTGTTGCAGAATGACGTGCTAATGGAATTATTTGTGTGTTTGAAGAGACAGGATGAACTTTGCTATTTCCATTTTTAAATAATCCTTAATACATACATATTCATTTTTAACAATATTGGAAAAAAGGATTGAGATGAAATGTTGCAGAGTTAGGGGAAAATTATATTTGAAGTAATTCACAAAAATCACATTGAAAATACTTATTGATAGGGGAAAAAATCTAAAACCATGAGTTTGAACAGGGTAAAAAGCTGATTTGAAATGATAAGCATTCGTGTATTTATGTAAAGAAAAAACATGGAAAGATATACAGGAAATAATGTCTTTCCAGAATTATACTTTCTTTTTATATGTCTTTCTCCTATTTTCAGTTTTCAGGTAGCACAGTTATTTTTCTGTTGTCAGACCGTTGGAGATGAAGACATTGAGATTCCATTTTTTTGTGTAATGTATAACATAATTCGAAATTTGAGCATGGTATATTCTAGAAGCCTGAGAAAGCTGCTGGCTGGCTTGATGTAGTTCCCGCCCTCTCCTACGAGGACATTGTAGTGACAGTTTTGGTTTTGGTCACAAGATGGCGCTTGCCAGATATCCTAAATTTTCTCCAGACTATTGATATGAAGTGAGCAAACAAAGCAATGAAACGTATTTTGTATTAAGAGACTATGAAACAGCATGTAAAGTGTGATTGAGGTTACATTCCAAATGATGTACGTGTAAGAAAAATCCTCACTCAAGAACTGATATAAGGACTCAAACAGGAATCATAAAACATGCTTGCTTCTACATAGAATCTGGTCCCTAGTAAAATTATCTCCCTTCTCTCCTGTCTGCACCTCATAATTTTCCTGAAGGTTACGATTTCATTATGAGCTAAATAACATATCTGTGACACAGAGAGTGGTTCATATTATGTGAGAAAATGAAGAAAAATAAGCATGGCGTCTGCATCATATGACATCCTTATTAGCGTTTTGGTAGGGAAGCTTCTTTACACTTTTTATATCTGATCGGTATAATTCCCTGTCTTCCTTTTGGACAGTATCAGAGATTTTCGTGGCCTACGCAGTTTGCATGTGGTACCCACTGAGCCACAGAACGGCAGTGCACCCACAGAAGTGCTAAGCAGAGTAAAGGCCTGCTAGACAAGCAGTTGGAGGGAGACCCTAGACAGCTGGATCACAGGACCAGATCCTTCACGATCCATGTGATAGTGGGTAAGACTCCCCTCATTTCACAAAACATTTCATGTTCAGTTGAGAATATGAACTACGACCTATTTTGCTTCTAGCTCAGTAGCCATAACATTTTAAATTAAAAACTGCACATTCTAGTGTTAAGTATGCTAAGCCCCTATAAAGAAAGTATGCAATAGTCATAATGATGTCTATTTGTGGAAGACTTGCATGCCCCAGCCAACTGAAAACTGTCCTGTCCAACAGGTAGCCATGACAGCCATTCCAAATCTGTCCCCTCTTGAGCTCATCCTCTAAATGATGTCACTGTCATTATGTTATTGCCAGTGTTAGTCCAGGAGACACAGACCTTAGTATCTGTGTCTGGCTGCCGTGGGTAGATAAGGTAGCACTGGCAGGTTAGAAGAGTTAAAAAATGATCCCCCTAGAATAAACTGGAGAGGCTTTGAAGTATAAAAACGTTCAGTAGCAGAAATAATGGCCCCAGTATACTCTCCCTGCCCATCTTCCACCACACACACACATATATACACACACAGGCTGATTCCTAAAATTTAATTAATCTGTAATAAGGGCTACAGATTGGGATATTATAGAACTACTTCTCTTTTATTGAATTTTCAAATACCTCCCCCCTCCCAACTACAGTAGGTTTCACTGTCTGGTGCCCAGTACTTACTCACCTTTTGTATATCTTCTTCTCCATTTTCATTATTCACCTTCTTTCACATTTGACAGAAAAAAAAATTCCTTTTCTTATTATCTTTTTCTTTGCCTTTTCTTTTCTTTTCTCTAACACTGCCCATTCAAAATTATTTATGTAATCTTCCTTGTGAGTTTTCAAGGAAATATGAACACGCCATTGAAGGAGAAAACTATTTTGTAGCCCTAGGCAGTAGAGGCTTCTGAAATAACTGCTTTTTTGTTTAAACCAGGCAGTCAAACATAGTCCAGTGACTTGAGGATTTTTTTTTATATGATTGAGAATTCACTGATTCCTAGTCTGTGCCCTGATATACCAATGAATCGTGTGTATATTCAGATTTTATATAGTTTGTTTTGAATTTCTTTTCCCATTCTTACCTGCATCCATATCTACCTCTTCCTACATACTTAACTTGTCACTGGGCTTTAAAAAATTATTTTAACCTTGTAATAGCTGGTAGCACCACTTGTTCTGCCAGTCCTCTAGCAAAATTTTAATTAAGTCTTGTCTTTTCTTTTTTTTAGAGACAGAGTCTTACTTTGTCACCCTTGGTAGAGTGGCATGGCATCACAGCTCACAGCAACCTCCAGCTCTTGGGCTCAAGCGATTCTCTTGCTTCAGCCTCCCAAGTAGCTGGGACTACAGGCACCCGCCACAATGCCTGCCTATTTTTTGTTGGAGTTGTCATTGTTGGTTAGCTGGTCTGGGCCGAGTTCGAACCCGCCAACTTCATATGTTACTGGCACCATAACCACTGTGCTATAGGTGCAGAGTCTAAATTAAGTCTTAAACCTGTGCTTCTATATCTACTTGAGAACTTGGAACACCTAACAACCTTGCCATAATACTTGCCTGAGAAACTCTTAAACTTTAGATGTTGTATCTTTAACAGTTTTCCATGTCTCCTCACTAAAGAATTGATAAGTACCTTTATTTATAGTGGCAACAATAATAATTTAGGTTTCAGCTGGGTCTTTTTCCTACGGGTACCCCAGAATGGGGAGGCAAGGAGAGGTCTCCTTTTTCCTTTAAATTCCAAGGCAGATCCCAGATAAGTCTTCCTCTTTGCTTGTTAATTGCCAGGAAGAATAGAACATCTTAGGTGCTATTGATTCAGTATTCTACTTGAATATTCAGAGAGTAGTAGAGCTTTGTTTGTCTATGCGCTGTAATGATGGGGGTGTGAGGGCCTCATCAGACTTTCTTTTATTTTATTTTAAAATATTTCCCATCCATTCATCCTGAGTCTTGACTCCTACCAGTTTTATCTGTTGGCTTGTGTAGGTTGTAGCAGTGCCTGGAAAATACAAAAGTTCTTACAGTGGCAGGTTTATCTCCTTGTGACCTTTAGGGCACTATTTTTTGTTTTTTGTTTTTTTTTCTCTTTTCCCCCTTCCTATCATGTTCATATACATTTAATCAGAGATTATGATGTCCCTTTGGCTCTACCAGTGATTCACTATCTGCCTTGCCTTTTTGGGGACTTGGGATGTTCATCCCTTAGTAAGTTATTCTCTGATGTTCTTCCTCTTCATGTGGGCTGACAGTCAGCCAGTGGACACTAAAAATAAGGTTGAACTCTTTGTTTACATCCAGATTGAATTGTTATTTGTCTGGGCTTCTGCCTTAGGGGGTCATTGTCTGTTTTGTATATCCATTAAATGTCTAAGTTACCTTGCTTTTGCCTGTGGTCCCCTCATAGTGCTGGAAGTGTTCTAACCATTTCTACTTTTTATATGGACCTTATCCACTAAAAATATTGAAATTTATTTTTCTCTTTCTCTGCCTCTCTCTCTCTCCTTCTCCCTCTGTCTCTCTCCTCCCTTCTTACTCAGCTTCTGCTTTTCACTGGGGGCATATCTTAACCAGATCAGTACCTCCAGATTATAGCATTTTGGCATTTTGGCTTTTCCTCCTGACTTCCTCCGGAAATTTTCCTTCTCTCCTTCCTCTCTTTTCATTTGTGTGTTTGAATGGCACGTGCAAACAACAGTGTTTGTTAAAGTTTCTGCCAATGGTGATAAAATTCTTGTACTATAGGATGCTGATGTCATTTGGTTTCTTGACATTTGTCCTGTGCTGTCAGGGAAAGAGATATTTAGTGAAGATATATATTTATAGAAAGAGTTATATTGCACATAACTGCATCAAGAGTCAAGTGTCCTAGATGCTCTCCCCATGCTTCAAAGCAAAGAAGTGAATAAACAAGACATTAAAATAGTTTGAATTTTTAATGTATTCTTTCTATTCTCCAGTGGATATATTACACATAGCTATGGAACCCCAACCTATTTTGCTATTGTTGATCCAAAATACAAATCTAAATTCCTGTATCTATCTTCATTACTCTTACAGTAAAATACAAATGCCTTATATAAGACATGTTCTGTGATTGGATGCCTTTTTTAAGACGTAGGTTTAAAGAGGTATTATTTACAGAGTTAAATTCACTCTTTTAGGTGTGCAGTCTGGTGAGCTTTGAGAAACATAATACCATTATGTAACTACCAGTACAGTCAAGCTGTACAACATTTCCAAAACTCAAAATGTTCTCTTCTGCCCCATTATAGTCAATACCTTTTCTGTACTCCAATTCCTAGTGACCACTGATCTGATTTCTGTCCATACAGTTTTTCATTTTCCAGAATGTCATATAAGTGGAATCATATCAGTATATAGCCTTTGGCATTCAGCTTCTTTCATCTAGCATATTTTTTTTTAATACACCCCAGTTATATCAGTAGTTTATTTGTTAATATAGCTGGGGGGTATTCAATTATATGGATGTTCACAATTTGAGTATCTACTCACTAGCAGATTTATAGCTTTTGGTTGTTAAACATTCCAGAACAGGTCTGTATGTGTACATAAGTTTATATTTCTCTTGGGCAAATAGCTAGAAGTGCGATTTCTCAATTTTATGATAAGTGTATGTTTGACTACATCAGAAACTATCAAACTATTTTCTAAAGTGCCTGTGACATTTCTCATTTCCACCATCAGTGTATGAGAGCGCCAGTTGTTCTGTGTTATTGCCAGAAGTGGATAATGTTAGGATTTTTTCTTTTATATATTATCTATTCTTTTTTATACATACTTTTAAGATGAGGATGCAATATTTAGGTTACATTGTTCACACATACATTATCTGTTCTTATAAAGGTGCTGATGGCATCTTACGTAATTTTACTTGCATGGCCTTAATCACTAATGGTTTCTAGCATCTTCTCACATGTTTGGCTATCTGTACATCTTTTCTGATGAATGTCTATTTAAATTGTCCCTTTTTTATTGGGTTGTTAGTCATATTGAATTTTGAGAGTTCTTTATATATTCTGGATATAAGTCCTTTATCACACATGTGTTCTTCATATATTTTCTCCCACTTTGTGGGTTTTTCTTTCACTTTTCACCTTATTATTTGAAGAGCAGAAGTTTTAATGTCCAATTTATAATTTTTTATACTCTATGCTTTTTGTATCCTAATAAACCTTTGCCTAGACTAAAGTCTCAAAGATTTTTCTAATTTGTTTTCTTCTACAAATTACAGTGTTTGGGCTTTACATTTAGGTCAGTAACCCATTTTGAAGTTCATTTTTTTATATGGTCTCAGCTCTAAGGTTCAAGATAAATTTTTTGCATATGATGTTGTTCCAGCACTATTTGTTGAAAAGACTTATCATTTCTTTATTTAATTACCTTTGTGAAAAATTATCAACCATATTTGCTGGTCTATTTGTGTTCATCTATAGGTCAATCCTGTGCTAATAACACACTGTCTCATTGTAGACTTGAAATCAGATAGTGTGACTCTTCTAACTTTTGTATTTCTTTCTCAAAATGTCTATATATTCCACTTTCTTTTCTTTTTCATATATATTTTGGAGTTACATTCTCAATTTCTCCATTAAGCCTACTGGGATTTTTATTGAGATTGCAATGATTTTAAGGAGGTGCTGCATCCTAAAATTAGTATTTCATTCAAAATACATGGTATATTTGTCCCATTTATTTAGATCTTCTTTAATTTCTCTCTTCAGTATATTGAAGTATTCAGCATAGAGATCTTGCATATGTTAATCCTTGCCTAGTTTTTGATGATTTTATAAATAAGTCATACTTTTTTTTAAACGTTCAACTTCCAAATTTTACTATATGGAGATAAAATCAATTATTTTATATTGAACTTGTTTCTGGTGATATTGTTAAATTTACTTAGTAAGTCTCTTAGCTTTTTTTCCCCTGTAGCTAGATTCATTGGGATTTTTTATATCATCTGTTGTATCCAAATACAATTTTACTTTTTCCCTTCCAATCTGTATGCCACTAATTTATTTTTAAGACACCATTGTATTGGCTAGAATCTCCAATATAATGTTGAATATAAGTGGTAATTTTGCCTTGTTCTTGATTTTAGGGGAAAGTCATTCCATGTTTCATCATTAAGTATGATGTTAATTGTAGGGGGAGGTTGTGTTTTGTTTTATAGATGCCCTTAATTGAATTCAGGAAGATTCATTTAATTCCTGCTTTGCTGAATGGTTTTTATCATGGCTGTTTGTGAAATGTTTATGCTTTTTCTGCATCAATTTAGAAAGGATTTTTCCTCTTTTTACTCTGTTGATATGGTGAATTACATTGATTG
>CAUYRH010117350.1:0-24131 GCA_963574655.1 Perodicticus potto | reverse complement strand
TTAAATCATAGCTGTGTACATTAGTGCAATCAAGGGGTACAATGTGCTGGTTTCGCATATAATCTGAAATATTTTCATCAAACTGGTTAACATAGCCTTCATGGTATTTTCTTAGTTATTGTGTTAAGACATTTATATTCTACATTCAGTAAGTTTCACCTGTACCCTTCTAAGATGCACCATAGGTGTGATCCCACCATTTACCCATCCTTCACCCTCCCCTCCCCTCCCTTTCCCCACATTCTTGTGCTATAATTGGGTTATAGCCTTCATATGAAAGCTATAGATTAGTTTCATTGTAGGGTTGAGTACGTTGGATATGTTTTCTTCCATTCTTGAGATACTTTGCTAAGAAGAATATGTTCCAGCTCCATCCATGTAAACATGAAAGAGGTAAAGTCTCCATCTTTCTTTAAGGCTGCATAGTATTCCATGGTGTACATATACCACAATTTATTAATCTATTTGTGGCTCCTTCTGTGCCTTAGCAATTATGAATTGGGCTGCAATAAACATTCTGGTACAAATATCTTTGTTACAATATGATTTTTGGTCTTCTGGATGTATACCTAGTAGAGGAATTATAGGATCGAATGGCAGATCTATTTTTAGATCTCTAAGTATTCTCCAAACATCTTTCCAAAAGGAATATACTAGTTTGCATTCCCACGAGCAGTGTAGGAGTGTTCCCTTTTCTCCATATCCACACCAACATCTCTGGTTTTGGGATTTTGTGAAGTGGGCTAATCTTACTGGAGTTAGGTGATATCTCAAAGTAGTTTTGATTTGCATTTCTCTGATGATTAAGGATGATGAGCATTTTTTTATGTGTCTGTAGGCTGTGTGCCTGTCTTCTTCAGAGAAGTTTCTCTTCAGGTCCCTTGCCCACCTGGAGATGGGATCACTTGTTCTTTTCTTGCTCATACATTTGAGTTGTCTGTGGATTCTGGTTATTAAACCTTTGTCGGAGGCATAACCTGCAAATATCTTCTCCCATTCTGAGGGCTGTCTGCTTGCTTTACTTACTGTGTTCTTGGCTGTGCAGAGGCTTTTTAGTTTGATCAGGTCCCAGTAGTGTATTTATTTATTTATTTTGTAGAGACAGAGTCTCACTTTATCGCCCTGGGTAGAGTGCCGTGGCGTCACACAGCTCACAGCAACCTCCATCTCCTGGGCTTAGGGATTCTGTTGCCTCAGCCTCCCAAGTAGCTGGGACTACAGGCACCCGCCACAGTGCCTGGCTATTTTTCTGTTTTTTTGCAGTTCAGCTGAGGCTGGGTTTGAACCTGCCACCTTCGGTATATGGGGCCAGTGCCCGACTCGATGAGCCACAGGAACCACGCCCAGTAGTGTATTTTTGATGTTGCTTCAATTGCCCGGGGAGTCCTCATAAAATATTCGCCCAGGCTGATTCCTTCAAGAATTTTCCCTGTACTTTCTTCTAGTATTTTTATAGTTTCATGTCTTAAGTTTTTTGGAGAGGCTTTTAAGCCTCCCACTGTAGCTAATCAAAAAACCCAAAGTTTTCTCCATGGCAACAGTATATCACCAGATAATGGGGTAAGAAAACTATGCTGAGTATCTTTCTTTGGTCTCTCTGAATCCACTCGTCTCGTTTTTTTTGCCCTGGAAGCCTGGTTCTATCTATAGCAGCTTTCTTGCAGTAAGGCCGCCTTGGGTCCAGCCAACGCAAGGCAAATGAGAGGGTCAGGAAGCGGGAGTAGAGTAAGGGGGGCCCATACCTTCATTAATACCCCTTGTTTGTGGGAACCATCTGTTTCCTGCTGGGACTCTGACTGCCAAACAACTTTTTTGGGAAGGGTTTGTGTATTTTTTTTTTTTGAGACAGAGCCTCAAGCTGTCACCCTTGGTAGAGTACTGTGGCATTACAGCTCACAGCAACCTCCAACTCCTGGGCTCAAGCAAGTCTCCTGCCTCCGCCTCCCAAGTAGCTGGGACTACAGGCGCCCGCTATAACACCTGGCCATTTTTTGGTTGCAGCCGTCATTGTTGTTTGGCGGGCCCCGGCTGGATTCGAACCCGCCAGCTCAGGTGTACGTGGCTGGCGCCTTAGCCAGTTGAGCCACAGGCGCTGAGCCGAGTTTGTGTATTTTTTAACCTTTGGCAGACAGAAGAGTGAGGAGACCTCATTAACTCTTGTTATATCCATTCTTCACTAATTAGAAATAACCAGAAACAGCAGTTCAAATAACAGCAGAGTGTATGTCTTTCCCGGTTTTCAAAAAATGTGTATCCGAAAAGCAGTATAATAAAATACACTTGAAAAAGTGCCATTTCAAACCTAATTCCATCTGTTTTTGATGATAGAAGATACTTAGTGGACACGGTGCCTTGGGAATCATGGTCATGACTAACAATTCTAATTGTATTAAAGCTGTGTGGGAAGAAATCTTCATGGGACACCAGAGAACAGAATTCTCTATACTTTGAGTATAATAATCGTATATGTCTATTGTAAAAAGCTGTTATGAGTTCTGTTAAATTGCTAATGAAATGGACCCAGGAAGATGGTGCCATCAAAGGTTTTGGACTTCAAGACAGAAATACTGTTGAGTGTCTTGATTCCCCACTATGGTTTGTTCGCCGCATTTCTGTCCGAGGAAACCCAGCAAAGTGGGTCTCATGATGTCTGTTTTATGGATGAGAGAACAGGTTTGGAGAAGTCACAGGACCGAGGTCACACACCTGGTAAGGGGAGAGCCTGGGTCACAGGCCAGGCCTGCTTGATCCCCAAGTCAACGTGGAAAGGACGTCAAGGACTGACAACGCCCAAGCTTTCCTGAGCTGTTGTGGCTTTGAGAGGTCCCGAGAGGTTATCCCAGCTGGCTCCTGCCTCTCTTCCCGTTCTTTTCTTCTCCATGGAGCTGATCCTTATGATTTAGGCCTTGCTGCATGTCATTACCCACTGCAGTGGCGTGAGGCGCCGAGATCAGCCTGCAAACCGAGTCTTCACGGTAGCGGCAGCTGCCAGGCCGAGAGACCCCGGGGCTGAACTTTTCACCCGAGGAAACGGTGGGAAGCCGTTTTGTCAGGCAATCGCTCACCGTGCTGTGCGGTGAGTCACGGAGCGTGAGAGCTGGTGGGGGAATGCTTATAATGAAAGCAATAATTTTTACTCATTCTCAAAGATCCATCTCAAAATAGTAAAGGCAATCTTGGTTTTTCATATCCCATAAACAAGGCAACAAGCGCTTATGTGAGAAGGTAAAATAAAGACCTATTTGTCAATATTTTATGTTCCTCAGACACATGTCCGGGTATGTCTTAAATCCTGAAGGATGGCCCAGACCTACAGAGTAAATTCCAGATGTTTGGGGGGATGTGGTGGGCAGTGGCCCAGGAGGACATTGGCATGCAAGGAGGTGTGTGGCCTGCTTGGCCGGTGGGGCAGAGGAGTTTTTGAGAAACTGTCTGGGTTCCTATCCTAATGCTGCCCCTTTCCTCTCAGAGGCCTCAGTTCCCTCATCTGTAAAATGGCAAGAACAAACGCTCGCACTGGGAGGGGCTGTGGGTGCCTCCTGGCAGCTGATGTGTGTCAAGCACTTTGCACAGTGTAAACCAAGTATGTGCTAGTCACACTTCTGACAGTTCTCATTTTAGGGGACCCACTGTGTTCCCCAGGCTAAGGTCTGGCCCCACTGTGTTCCCCAGGAGACCAAAGCTGGGCTGTGAACGGCAGGTTCTCCTCTAAGACTCTGCACACGGGTCCCTCACCTCCCCTCACCCAGAGTGGGTATTTAGCGTGTGGACAGTGGATCCACCCACATGGACCTGAGGAGGGCTTTCCGGAGAGAATCCCTGCTGTATTCATTTGTCACTTCCGTGGGTAGCTCCCGAGAATTACCAAAAAGCATATTGTGGCCTTTGTGTGGAGATGGGGGTGGAGGAGAGAGTTTGGCCCAGCTAGACTGTTGGGGAGGCTGTTTCAGGGATTCAGGTGAGAACTGGAGAAGGCCTGCTTCAGACACAGGTGGCAAGAATGACCCGGAGGTGATGTATTCTGGAAATATTTGTAGGCAGGATTGTCGGTGCTTATTGGACTCATCACATCCTGCCCTGAGGCCTTAGATGTCCCCAAATAAAGTGAGTTTATAGTTTCCAACTGAGAATGTTGGCCAGCCACCAGCTATTGCTAGGAAATGGCTTTTTTAGAAAGGCCACTATATTCATTGTTTTTACATTTCTGAGTACCATCTGTTTGGTTCTAAAGTGTGTTTCTTTCCATATTTAATAGAGACCTATCGAAATGGCATTTGATTTCAGAATTTTTGGATCTGTGAAGTCACTGTATCTTTTCCCCGTTAACCTGGCATTGCAGCTGCTCTGTCCCGCCCCCGCCCTCCTCCCCCTTAGGGATGAATGGGTCTATACAGTGCAGGCATACCCTGCCCTGTAACTTTGATTCTAAAGCCAGGAATGGAAAAGTTTTGTAGCTCAAAAGCACCCTTAAAATGCATTCCTGATTCCTTTGACCTTATCCATAGGACAGTAGCAGGAGGCTGTGGCTCTGCCAGAGATGTCGTCCTGGTGTCGGGGACCCCTGTCATTTTAAGGGCAGGTTCTCACTCATACTTATGCTCTTCTCTTGAATTCTCAGTTCTTTACTAGAGCCAGGAAGCCTCCCGGAGATTTGCTGCTATCATTAAAGCTTCAGGGCCTGCCATCACTTTGGTGGGTGACACCTGACTGCCAGACATGTTTGCTCACACCGGGAAGGGTGCTTGAAAGATGGAAGAGGGTGGGCCAAGGTCGGCTCGTCTCTAAGGATTGACTTCAGCCCTCCTCTGGTATCCTCCTTCACATTTTCTTGCCTTCTTGCTATGACCAGATTTCTCTGCTTAGTTCTAACACCTCAGCTGTCCCCTGATCTGTGCCTTCCTGCCTTACCTGGGCTTTGGCACTGGCTTCCTGACCTTGGCTCTGCCCAGGTTCCGACGCATGGCTCACTGCCTGGCCTGGACCTCAGAAAGTTGTATTCTGACTTGTTGACTGGGCCTTGGGAAGGTCTCTGTGCCCGCTAGCATGGCCTGGGGACGTGGGCTGTGATCTTGCCATGGCCTTTTCCATGTTGGTTCTCTCCCGTGGTGTCTTGTGTCCCTGTGTGGCAATGGAAGCTGCTCTGTTTGGCTCTCTGCACACGAGCCTGTCACCCCCTGGGCACCTTTCGGTCCTTTGGGCCTGAGGTTTTCAAGTTCTACCCCTCCCATCATTCATCAGATTTTAAAAGCTCAATGTTTTCTCCAGAAATTTTATTTGAGGAACCTAATTACTTCGATTACACCTTGTAGATTTAAGAGCTGTTCTGATTTGTTTGTGTTTACTTACATGGATATGTGGGGGGTCCAGGATACTACCCCCAAATATGCTACCTTGGCTTCTGAGAAAACCGTAGAAGCAAGAATGTCTCTCTCACCTTCTTGCTTCTGATTTCCCTTCTCCCCCCGAAGCAGGTTGTAAGCATCTGGTTTGAGAAATGCCCTCTCAGAGGAAAGGAACGTCCTTGTCTCTGAAGACTCAGGGACATAGGGAAGAATCTGAACAAACAGGTCTTGCCAAGTTCCCCCACTTTATCACCTTTAGATCTCACCCCTTTGTCCAATCATACTTCTCCACGACTACCTACCTCTTCTTCAAAACTAGCATTAAAAAATACACAAGTTAGCCTGTGTCAAAAGACAAAATTACAACAAGTTTAAAGATCTTAATTGGTTTTTATGATTTTAGATTCAGCTAATGCCATATGCTATATAGTAGAAAGATGTTTCGAGCTGAGCAGAGGAAGTTGGCTTTATAGGGGTGAGGAAAGCAGGAAAAGAGAACAAACATGGACTGGTCACATCAAAGTCACTTTTTTTGTAAAGGTTAAAGCAGAGGGAACTTCCTTATTGTGTGGCTAAAATTGGCCTGTTTAGAGACTTGGCTATGTTCTTGCTTTCTTCTGATTTCTGGGAAGGTCAGATAAACAACTTAGATTTGGCCTGGTGGCATGGAACTTCAGCACAAATGACCCCATTTTGGCTTGGTTTGTTGGGCCTAATGTAGGCGCTCGGTCCAAACTCATCACCTTTTATAAATTTTTCAAAGAGAGCCAGGTAGAGTGGTTCACACCTGTAATCCTAGTAGTCTGGGAGGCCGAGGCGGGAGGATTGCCTGAGCTCAGAAGTTCGAGACCAGCCTGAGCAAGAGTGAGACCCGGTTTCTAAAAATAGCTGGGCGTTGTGGTGGGTACCTATAGTCCCAGCTACTTGGGAGGCTGAGGCAAGAGGATCGCTTGAATCCAAGAGTTTGAGGCAACTGTGAGCTATCATGCCACAGAACTCCACCAAGGATGGGAAAGTGAGACTGTCTCAAAAAAGTAAAATAAAATATATAAATTTTTTCAAAGAAACCTGTTTCTTATGTCTTCATTTCTAAAGGCTCCGGTGTCACGTAAAAGTTGTTTTAAATAAATTTGTAAATTTGTATGCCTTTCTCTGGCTAATCTGTCTTTTGTTACAAGGGCCTCAGCCATGAACCTAGTGAATCGAAAGAAATTTCTCATTCCCTATAAGTACTTTCTATTTTCTTCTGAAGGGCAGGAATTATTTTAATCACTTTTCTGCTTAAATTACTTTGTTGTGTAACTGTGAGAGCTCAGAGAACAATACCCCAAAATGAAGACCTCAGAAACAGCCTCACAAGCCAGTTTTTCTCTCATCTTTTCCTGCTGTCCTGTCTCTGGCCCCTCATTCTTCCCCGAGGTTAGCCATGGAAACGAGAATCTCTCTTTCCCAAGGTGAGTCATAGAAACCAGAACCCCTTTTCCCAGAAACCAGCCTTAAAACCCCAAAATGTGACTCTGACTTCCCCTGTCTATGTAAAACTGGTCATAAAGAAATTATCTGTCCTATCTTGTTTGCTTACAGGTCATAAGACCCCCATTCCAGAGAGGGCCCTGGCCCTGACCCGGAAGGAAGGAATGCTGCCCGGAGGGGTCGGGAGGAATCTGGACAGACGGGCCGTGCTGGGTTTCCCCACTTGCTCCATCAGCTTTCGACCCTCCCCTTTTTGTCTAGTTGTATTTCTCCATGGCTGTCCATTACTTTGTGGAACCTAAGCATAAAAATGAACGATTCCCCCTGTATCTTTGCATCTTCATCCTGAAGACTCCAGGTTGTGTAAAAATCTGGTCAAATACATTTGTCTGCTCTTTCTCCTATTAATCTACCTTTTGTCTGGTGATGTCCAGGGAACCTTCCGAGGATGGGATGAAGGGGACATTTTCCCTTGGTCGCTACATATTCAATTCCTGGTTGTGATGCAACCAGGAGTAAGTCTGGAGGTAGTTAATGCTATTGACCATTACCGAAATGGTTTCTTTGTGAAACAGAGGTAATCTTAGGAAACAGTTTAATGTGCTTTCTGTTTGCACTTCGGGTAATGTTACCCCACCCCTGGTCAGCGAGGTAAGTAAGGTAGCACGGGCTACTGAGGGGATTTGCTGATACTACAACAGAAATGTCAAGGGAAATTAGAAAATTTCAAAAGCTTTTGACATTCCAAATAGGTTTTTGCTGCCAAACAATAGTCTCCAAAGCCGGGTTTTGCTTAGAGAGGATTCCCCAGATTAACACACCAAGGCCTAAAGCCCATCCCTCGTGCTTCCGAGGAGCTGTGGGGAAGAGAGGGAGGGAACACCCAGGAAAGGCAGGGAAGGAGACATGCGGTCCTGGTCGTGTATTTCGGAGACAGAATCCGGAGGAAGGAGGGGAGGCACTCTAGCTGGGGAGGCGCCGAGAGCTCCGGGCTGTTGCTCCCATTTTGTTTGGAGCTGGGGTGGATGTCTTACGGGCCGCTCCCCTGTGAACCTGGGGAGACCCACAGGAAGAAGACTAGGAAAGAGAGGGGGCCTAGTTTGCCTGAATTGCTCCTGCTTTCGGAGGAGCACGAACGGGGCCCAGACTTTTCCTCATGCTCCTGGTGTTGGGGCTGCGGAGCAGACACAGAAGGTCCTTGAGTTTCCCCCTGACGTCTCCCCCAGGCCCTGCTGTGGTGAGGGCAGAGGCATGGACGGCCCTGTCAGCCTGAGAGGGGCCGGGTCAGTGAGCATGTGACCACGTGCTGTGTATAATTTCAAGGGCCTGATAAAGGAAGGAAGGTGATAGCACAGTACCCACATGATCACATTTTCCTTAATAAGGGGGCTTAGAAGGATGTGCTTCAGGAACTGGATGGCAGCAGCAGTAGTTGTTAGAATTATAATCTTTTTTATTTTTTTGAGACAGAGTCTCACTCCGTTGCTCCAGGGAAGAGTGCCATGGAGTCGTAGCTCACAGCAACCTCAAACTCTTGGGCTTGAGCAATCCTCTTGCCTCAGGCTCCCGAGTAGCTGGGACTACAGGCATGCTCCATGATGCCTGGCTAATTTTTTATTTTTAGTAGAGACTGGACCTTGCTCTTGCTCAGGCTGGTCTCGAACTCCTGAGCTCAAGCGAACCACCTGCCTCAGCCTCCCAGAGTGCTAGGGTTATAGGTATAAACCACCTTGCCCGGCTTCTATAAAAAAAAAAAAAAAGAATTATAGACAATCTTGACTTTTCCTTTTGCTTCTCTATTTTTCTAATATATTTTGTAATGAGAAAGTTAAAAAACTGAATAAAGAGTATAAAGAATATAATATTAATAATATTCCAAAGCCATTCCTATCTTTAGACACACTTTTTTCTTATGTCTTTAATATGCATGTGTCTTTTACAGCAGCAGAAACACACTTCTTAGTTCAGTCTCCTTTTTCCTCCCCCTTCCCATTTTCTCTTTAGTTCTCCAAGAAAAGTATTACCAACCCTGTGTGAACCTTTTGGTATCTTTTTTTTTCTTGAGACAGAGTCTTGCTCTGTCATCCCAGCTAGAGTGTAGTGACATCATCATAGCTCATTGTAGCCCCAAACTCTTGGGCTCAAGTGATCTTCTTGCCTCAGCCTCCCACATAGCTGAGACTATAGGCACATACCACCACAATTCTACTTTTAGTAGAGACGGGGTCTCAGTCTTGCTCAGGATGGTCTTGAACTCCTGAGCTCAAGTGATCTGCCTGCCTCGGCCTCCCAGAGTGCTAGGATTAAATGTGTGAGCCACCCCACCCAGCCTAGTGTCCTTTTCTATATAACTGTATGCCATACCACATATGAACTATGCATGTAGACATGCTTACGTCATACACATAAGCATGTGCACAGACATGAACACACATAAATACGCTTACAAGTTTGTGGGAATTTTTTGTAATACAAAGATGGGATCATACTATGAACATATTTCTGCATCTTATCTTTTTGTAGTCACCATCACCTCTTGGAAATTATCAAGTCAACTGGCTTAAGCCCTACTCATTTTTTTAACTGGCTCTGTAATATTCTATGATCCTGTTGAATTATAATTCATTCATCTATCTGTGAGAGTTTTGAACATTTCTTTTTTCTTGATTCTTAGAGATGGTGGCTATCTGGCTATTATCGTGTGAAAACTTATTATATCTTCTATATTGCAAGTAATATAACAATTGTTTTATTAATTTAATGATGTTAATACACTCAGACTTTTATCCACTTATTCCTAATGATGTTCAAATATGTTTCTTCATTGTAGGAGCAAGACAATACTCCTTGGTTAATGTGAGTGGTAGGGAGTAACATCGTAGGACAATTAGTCAATAAATATTTGACAATCTCTATTATGTAAGACATAAATCTCACTTTAGTGTTTTCCCACAAAGCTCTTTAAAAAGACTTTCACAGTTTTCTGTGGAGGGATTAAAAATAGGCCAAAACCAAGAAGGTGGAGACTTCTAAATTGAATTAATCAATTGCTAGAAAATGAGCTTGATTTTCAGAAGGTGATAAGATTTTTATGGTTTTATTGATATTTTCATTGCAATTATTACATATAGTATTTTGCATTTAGGTATACCCCATATGAATTTTAAAGGTTAGTAAAATGATGTTAGATTCTTATTATCTAACTCTCCTTGGTCTTTCTAGTGATTAGTTTATGCCCAAGGATTTTTTTTTTTTTGAGATAGAGTCTCGCTTTGTCACCCTGGTAGAGTGCCATGGCATTATCATGGCATGGAGTAACCTCAAACTCCTGGGCTTAACCAATGCTCTTGCCTCGGCCTCTTGAGTATCTGGGACTTTAGGTCATAGTGCCTGGCTAGTTTTAGAGATGGGGGTCTCCTTCTTGATCAGACTGGTCTCGAACTCTCCAGCTCAAGGGATTCACCTGCCTCAGCCTCCCAGAGTGCTGGGATTACAGTGAGCCACCACACCCAGTCTATGCCTAAAAGATTTGAGTTATAGATCACCAATATCAAACTAAAATACTTCTTGGTTTATATTATACATCTAAGTCCAAATTTTAAAACGATTTTATATATCTATAGCCCCATTTAATTTTTTTACCCTTTTTTGGGGTATGAATCTCATTGTTTGACAGTGGATGAAAATGTCACTTTTTATTTTAGTTTGCAAAAAGTTTTAGATCATGTTAACAAATGAAGTAAATGCCAATATTGCTTAGCTGTACTGATTCTGATGACAGCTTATAAATTACTTCATATCATTTTAACCACAGGAAGAAGAGGTTGTTAGCTTGTTATACTTGCTTTAAATGTCTAACTGTGGTTTCCATTATAAACAAGAATTATGAAGCATACTCATCCACTGTCCTCAACTTTTGACTATTAAAAACAAGTACATAATAAAACTTTTACTCTTAGCTTAATTTGAAGATCAGCTATGAGGGCAAAGAGGTTTGCGAATGTTGAACACAGGCCTTTAATCATGGGGACAGTTTATGGTGTATGATGGATGAGGTTGGTTTAAAAAAAAAATTCTAGGAAGTAGAATCAGAATTACCTGGGAAACTGTCCAAAATTCTCTTTACTGTATCAATCATGTGATAGAAGTCATAGCATCTTTAACACACAGTCAAGAGGCTTTGAAAAGGGGCGCTGATGCCCTGGTAGAGCTAATGGCTGGTTGAGAGTGGTGGGGTCTCCTTTGTAATTACAGGGCTTAATCACCACCTTTGCCCTCTGAGTGTTTTTCTAATCATTGCATCTCATCTCCGGGGAAGGCACAGGAGGTGAAATGCAGGCAGCTGTGGTGAGAGATTTGGTGTGAGAGAACCTTTTCCACCACCTACACATCCTTGCCCACTGTGGGCTGAGTTCCGGCTGCCTGGCCTCTGCTAACCTCCAGGCTGACTCACTCTGTGCTTGTAACCTAGTCACAGCCCCTGCGTCTGCATTATTTGTCCCATGGGCAGGGCTGGCCCCAGGGCTCACCAGTCCTGCTGGGGTCTTCAGTGCTAGAAGTGGAAGATAATTCTGCAGCTGTCCTCTCATCTCCCTGCTTTTCTGATGATGGAATTGAGCTTAGGGGGAATGTCTTGTGGTCAAGTCTAATTGGGTGTAGATTTCCTGTCTTCCACGTGTGGTATTTCTTCTCTACCAGGTTCATTCTACTACTTACCTGTAATCTCCCTGCCAGAGACCCATCCCTTTGGAATTACCAGAGGCTTATTCTAGTCACACACCCTTTGGGAGAGCTGCCATCTTGGCCAAACTGAGTGTACAACTGTCACCCCCGTCTTATTAGAGAAGATAGATATAATTCTGGGCGCCGAGGGTATGGAACTTAGATGGTAAGAACTCCTCTGGGGCATGAGGCTCGGAGCCTAGGAGAGGAGAGAAGGGGCAAAGTGAAAGCTGTCCCTTTGTCAGCAGTGCTGTTTTTCCTGTGGCTTCTTTTCATTCAAATCTGCCAGTATCTGCCATTAGCTTCCACAACCTAAGATGCTCATCTGTACATACCAAGAACATGTAGATGACAACTGTGTCTCTGACTAGATGTAGCTTTGAGCTTCTTGGCTGAGAGCTGTTCCATGGAGACAAAATATTCTCATTGGTACCTTGGGTCATTAAGATTTCCCGCCATATTAGCTGCTCAACTTCTTTCAAGCTCTTTTGTCCTGTGATATTATCATTACCCAAATGAAGGAAGATTCTAAATGATGTCAAACTGTGACACTTGAATTTAGGTAGAAGTAAATTTCTTTATGAATAGTTTAAATTCTGAATGGACCTAAACAACTTCCTCATATATATTTTTTTCTTTACTTCAAAAAAATCATAGGACCGGGCCTGGTGGCTCACGCCTGTAATCCTAGCACTCTGGGAGGCTGAGGCGGGTGGATTGCTGGAGGTCAGGAGTTTGAGAATAGCCTGACCCAGAGCAAGACCCCATCTCTAAAAACTAGCCAGGCAATGTGGTGGGTACCTATAGTCTCAGCTATTCAGCAGGCTGAGACAAGAGGATCACGTGAGCCTAGGAGTTGGAGGTTGTTGTGAGCTATGATGCCACAGCACTCTACCAAGGGCAATACAACTCTATCTCAAAAAAAAAAAAAAAAAAAAAACTGAAGTAAGCTACATTTTTATCTTGTTCTTGTGAATTGTTCCAAAGAAAACTCTGCTAGTGGGGGCAGCCAGGTATAGGCAGCGGATGAAATAAAGAACTTTTAGAAACGTAGAGCCTTTATCATAAAAATTAATGAAAACTTTTTTTTTTTTGGCCGGGGTTGTGTTTGAACCTGCCACCTCTGGCATATGGGGCCAGTGCCTTACTCCATTGAGCCACAGGCCCCATCCCCCCAAATGTTTTAAATAAAAGATGTAAGCATACCTTTGCATCTGAAGTCCCTTTTCAGCAGTTCTTCACCGATTGGTTTCTCAGTGGAGGAGCCCACTCACAGGATCTAAGTGACTTTTAATTGAAATTAAAACATTTCCCCCATGGCTTCTGTGAGATGCTATAGGTTATTCTACAATAGTAGTTATGCACTTTTTTGCCTTATAAATTGTATTTAAAAACTTAGCTATAAGGAGACCATTTAACACATAGGACATGGCATGTGTCAGTGACACTGAGAGAGCTTTCTGTTGGCTTACTGTCACACTGACACGAGTTTTCTCTCTGAAGACCGCCATCTATGCTATGTGTTGTATTCTTGAACTTCCATCTGTATTAGTCAGGATCTTTCATGCACTTAGAGTACTAAACAATCACATTACTCTGTGCTATTATGTGAAATATATACTGGATATATTTTCATCTGCAATTCCTGACTCATAACTCCCATATTCCTTCTTACGACGTTGGGGCACTTTTGCCTGTGAAAGCACAATCTCTCTCTCTGATTTTCTCCTGCTCTCCTTTTACCTGCTCTTTTTTTTCTCCCCATGGCTGGAATCTTCTCCCAATTTTCTGTCTTAGAGCCAGTCATAAAGAAATTCTCTGATTTACCTTGTCTGATTGTAGGTCATAAGACCCTCATTCCAAAGAGGGTCCTGCTCCATACCCTGGAGGAAGGAATGCCGCAGATCAGGCCTGCTGGGTCCTCCCTCAGCCCCTTAGTATCAGATCACACCCTCTGTCCAATCACGATTCGACGAGGTTGTCAATTGCGCCTGTCCAATTAAGTCTCCATAAAAGGCCCACAGAGGGCTCGTATGAAGAGCCTCTGGGCAGCTGAATCTGTGGAGTCCGTTAGGAAGGTGAACAAGAACTCGTCCATGTGCAGAGAGGGTGGTGCACCCCAACTCCAGCAGGACGGAAACCCCTGAGCTTGCGAGCCCTCCAGACCTCGCCCTTCATCTGTTTATTTGTATCCTTTAAGACATTCTTCATAATACATTGGTAAGTGTGTCTCTCACGGTTGTGTGAGCTAATCTAGCAAATTAATCAAGCCCTAAGAGGGGGTTGTGGGAACCCCACATTGAAGCCTGTGGGTCGGACGTTCCGAAGGCCCAGACTTTCAACCGGAAGAAGGGGCAGGTCTTGTGGGACCAAGCCCTCAGCCTGTGGTTTGCTAGGCTCTCCCAGGATGGCGTCAGAATTGAATTGAATTAGAGGACGTGCAGCTGGGGTCTGCTGCAGAGCTGATTGCTTGCTTGGTGTTTGGGGAGAAACCCTCACAGATTTGGTCATGAAATGTATTGGATTGATTGTTGTTGAGTGAGAACAGAGAAAAAACGCTTAGGATGTGAGTTTTCCCATATATACACAAACATACTTTCCAAGACCTATGGCTGATAGAGGTAGATGAAATAGAAAAGTGGGATATGGTGATACTCCAGCTAGACATAATATAAATGACCCAAAATAGGAATACTATGAAGAGGCTCGGCACCTGTGGCTCAAGTGGCTAAGGCGCCAACCACATACACCTGAGCTGGTGGGTTCGCCTCCAGCCGGGGCCTGCCAAACAACAATGACGGCTGCAACCAAAAAATAGCCAGACATTGTGGTGCGCGCCTGTAGTCCCTGCTACTTGGGAGGCTGAGGCAGGAGAATTGCTTGAGCCCAGGAGTTGGAGGTTGCTGTGAGCTGTGATGTCACGGCACTCTATCCAGGGTGACAGCTTGAGGCTCTGTCTCAAAAAAAAAGAAATACTATGAAGAGAATATTAATAATTCTAGCCGTTGATTTCTATAAAAATTATTCAACATACACAAGCATGTATTAATCCAATTCATGATTACCCAATTATTCTAACGTCAGCAGTTCACATCTCTCCCTTTGCTATGCTATACAGGTAAGAAATAGAATTTTTCACAATATGCTTCAGCGAAGACAAAATGTGTGAATTTGGGAGTTTTGTGTAGTTGTTGAGATCTTGGGGTTTAGCATAATAGAATGAGTTCTTAGCCAGGCCCCAGCTATTTACTCTCATGTTGAACAAGTTATCTAACCTCACTAAGCTTTATTTATAAAGTGAATTTTTATTTATTTATTTTTTATTCATACAGGGAAAAACTCAGAAGCAGATACCTCAAAGGATTGAGAGTGAAATGTAAAGAGTTTGGTGTAGTGTCTGGCACTGTAATAAATGGTCAGTGAAGATTAGCTATTTTTATTAGTTACTATTTATATTGCATCTTCTATCATAATTTTATTTAGAAACACCATTCTTCCCTCTAGCAGCATAATGAAAGGTCAAAATTATTTTCCAATTTATTAAAAAAATCTTCCGTATCAATTAAATTTCGGGTCATTTCTTGTAGCAACTTAAGTTTAGTATTTTATTTAAACTCCTGTTAGTTTTTAAGGCTGAGTCAGGAGGGTTGCTTGAGTCTGGGAGTTTGAAGTTCAAAGCTGCAATGAGCTGTCATTGATTGCACAGCCTGGGAGACAGAGACCCTGTCTCTAAAATGAAAAACAAAAACCTTTTAAAAGTGTTGAATATTTCTTGATCAAATGAGCACTTGGGAAGTGATGAGATAAGCTATTATTTATCTATATTAAAAAATTACTAGACACAGCAATAAGATTGAAGTAACTATCCCATGCCATTATATACCATATTTGATTTAAACAATATTCTACAGGTGAATATTCAAGTTGTTCTCACTTTTTGCTGCCATATCAGACATGCATAATTATAGAAAATAAAATTAAAAGCCATATTAATTGAAAACCCTTTCTGAATGCCTGTAAAATGAACCCCCAAAACTTAAAGACATAAAACGTGTGACTCATACATTGCTGGTGGAAATGTAGAATGGTGAAGCCATGGGTGGAAAACAGTCTGGTGGTTCCTCAAAATGTTAAACACAGAATTACCACAGGACCCAGCAATTCCGTTCTTAGTATATACCCAAGAAAATAAAAAACAGATGTTCAAACAAAAACTCACATAGGAATTTTCAGAGCAGCACCATTCTCAGTAGCCAAAAAGTGGAAATAACTTAAATGTCTATCAAGGGATGAATGGACAAATAAACTGTGGTATATTTATACAATGAAATACTGTTCGGCCATTAAAAGGAATGACGTATGGCTCACAGTACAACATAGATGAGCCTGAAAACATTTTGCTAAGTGGAAGAAGGCAGGCACACAAGGTCACATGTTATAAGGTACCATTTATAAGAAATGTCCAGTACAGGTAGGTCTATAGCTCAGGAAGCAGATTAGTGGTTGGGACGAGAGGAGGCAGAAAGGGAATGATTGCTTAATGACCCATGGTTTTTGAGGGGTGATAAAATGTTTGGGAATTTGATAGTGGCAATGGCTACATAACGTTGTGAATGCATAAATCAACGCTAAATCATAACTTTAAAATGGTTAAAATGGTAAAATTTTATATTATGTGTATGTATCACAATAAAAACCCAGAAAATTCCTCTGTGGTGCCCCCCAAATACCAAATTTCGAAAATGCTGAATTCAGTTGGAAACATATTTTCAAGTAATTTGTCCTCTTGGTACAGCGGTCAACTCACCTAAATTGCTTTTATCCAAACTATTTCCTGCTAAACTATGAAGCTCTCACATCAGGGAATGGTGTTAGGTATTTTCGCTCCAAGCTCCTGGATTTAACTTAAATGAAAGGCATTTTGATCAAACAAGAAATCTGTAGTTTAGGGGAGGTGCTGTCAAAGAAATCCATTTCCCAACAGACTCTTCTTTTTATTCCCTCTTTTAATTTCTTTTCCCTGCTTATCATTTGCATTTTCTCCTTAAGTATTGCTTACAAGGTCAGGCAATTAAGTTCTTGAACTCATCATAGTAAGTAGTGCCCCCTTGACCATCTGGTGACTGTAGTGATACTCAGCGGTGAGGTATGTAGCACTTTTTCTAGGACGAGTTCCCAAACTTAATTGTCCATTCTTGTATATTTAAAGCTTTCCAGAAATATGCAAGAACATTCTCTTGGTAGTGCTGAGAATTTAGAATGGATAGTGTTCTTGCCTCTTAGATTGAGACAATCCAGTCCTTAAAAACACTGAGTAGACAAACTGAGCTCTAATGAGGAATTTCCTATGTTTGCATTCACAGAAAAATGTGTCTTGTGAATACAACTTTCTTCTCCAAACAACAGCAGGAAAATGCCTTTATTTGTCATCCATTTCTGGTCAATTGTCTTGGCAATATACTATTGGGTAGCTATAAAAGAAACATATTTATCACTTTTTTTTTTTTTTTGAGACAGAGCCTCAAGCTGTCCCCCTGGATAGAGTGCTGTGGCATCACAGCTCACAGCAACCTCCAATGCCTGGGCTCAAGCGAGTCTCCTGCCTCCGCCTCCCAAGGAGCTGGGACTACAGGCGCCCACCACAACGCCCGGCCATTTTTTGGTTGCAGCCGTCATTGTTGTTTGGCAAGCCTGGGCTGGATTCAAACCCGCCAGCTTCGTCATTGTTGTTTGGCAGGCCCGGGCTGGATTCAAACCTGCCAGCTCAGGTGTACGTGGCTGGCACCTTAGCCTGTTGAGCCACAGGCACCGAGCCTCTTTTTTCTTTTTTTGTAGAGACAGAGTCTCACTTTATCGCCCTTGGTAGAGTGCCATGGCATCACACAGCTCATAACAACCTCTAACTCCTGAGCTTAGGTGATTTTCTTGCCTCAGCATCATATTTATCACTTTTTAACTCTTTTTCCCTGAAAGTGATTAAAAAAATATGTATGTATTTTAAGACAGAGTCTCAAGCTGTCACCCTGGGTAGAATGCTGTGGGGTCACAGCTCACAGCAACCTCAAACTCTTGGGCTTAAGTGATTCTGTTGTCTCAGCCTCCCAAGTAGCTGAGACTACAGGCGCCCGCCACAACATCCAGCTATTTTTGTTGTTGCTGCTGCTGCAGTTGTCATTGTTGTTTAGCAGACCCAGGCTGAGTTTGAACCCACCAGACTCAGTGTATCTGGCTGGTGCCCTACCCCTGAGATATGGGTGCTGGTCTTAAAAAAATAGTTTTTCAGGCTCGGCACCTGTAGCTCAGTGGCTAGGGTGCCAGCCATGTACACTAGAGCTGATGGGTTCATATCCAGCCCGGACTTGTGAAACAAGAATGACAGCTACAACTAAAAAATAACCAGCATTGTGGCGGGCACCTGTAGTGCAGCTACTTGGGAGGCTGAGGCAAGAGAATCGCTTAAGCCTAAGGATTGGAGGTTGCTGCGAGCTGTGATGCCCTGGCACTCTACCCAGGGTGAGAGTTTGAGACTCTGTCTCAAAAAAAATTTTTTTTTTCACAACTACAACTTGGAGTCTGCCTAACAAATGGAAACAATGTAACCTAATCATCTGTACTCTTATATTAATCTGAAATTAAAAGAAATTATATTCCAGAGCCAGGGTCTCACACTGTGGCCCAGACTGCAGTGCAGTGGTGCAATCTTAGCTCACGGCGGCCTCATACTCTGGTCTGAAGAGTTCCTTCTGCCTCAGCCTCCTGAGTAGGGGGAACTGACAACAGGTGTGCACTACCACAATTTTCCTTTTTCCAAAATTTTATTTTATTTTATTTTATTTATTTGTTGATTGATTTTGAGATAGAGTCTCACTATGTCACCCTCGGTATAGAGTGCCATAGTGTCACAGCTCACAGCTTTTGTTGCTCATGCTTTTGGTGTGAAATATAAGAATCCACTGTTAAGTCCAAAATTATGAAAATGTACCCCTCTTTTCTTTCAATAGTTTCATATTTTTAGCTCATGTTTTTAGATAGTTAATTTTCTTTGAGTTAATTTTTGATTAGGATATGGGTAGGGATCCGACTTTATTCTTTTGCATGTGTTCATACAGTTTTCCTGGAACCATTTTTTGAAGAACCTGTACTTTCCCCTACTGAATGATTTTGACACTGTTGTCCAATTTGCTATAGACATTTGGGTTTATTTCTGGACTATTAATTCTATCCATTGGTCTGTGTGTCCATCTTTATGCCAGTACTATGCTGTTTTGATTCCTGTAGCTTTATAGTATGTTTTGAAATCAGGATGAGAGAGCCTTTCAACATTATTTTTCTCTTCCTTCAACATTATTTTGGCTATTTAGGGCCACTTGTAATTCCATATGGATTTGAGAATAGACTTTTCCATTTCTGCAAAAAAAAAGCCATTGGAATTTTGATAGGGATTGCATTTAATCTGTTGATTGCTTTAGGGAATGTTGCCACTTAACAATATTAGGTCTTCCTATCTATTATCACTGATATCTTTTCATTTATTCAGGCCTTTTAAAATTTCTTCTGCTAATATTTTTGTAGTCTGTAGTGTACAAGTCTTTTATCTCCTTGGTTAACTTTATTGCTATGATTTTAATATATTTTTTAGATGCTGTTGTAAATGAATTTCTTTTCTTAATTTTCTTTTTGGTTTGTTCATTGCCGATGTAAAAAAACACACCTTATTTTTGTGTGTTGATCTTAGACCCTGCCACTTTGCTTAATTTGTTTATTAGCTCTTGTAGGATTTTTTTGTTTGGGGGGGGGAGATGGATTCCTTGAGATTTTCTATATATGGAATTATATCATCTGGAAATATAGTCTTAATTCTTCATTTCTAAGTTAGATGCCTTTTATTTCTTTTTCTTGTTTTTCTTGCCAAATTGCTTAGCTATAAACTCCGGAATAATATTGACTAGCAATTGAATTCTTATTCCTGAAGATAAGGAACAAGATGAAGATGCTCACTTTCTCTACTTCTATTAACATTTGTCATATACACCAGTTCATGAACTAAAGCCAGTAGTTCGGTAATGTTCTACTTTCCTGAGGTTAGAATTTTGGGGCAAATTTGCTTTATAGGATATACATATTGAAGAACATAGAAATACTGGAATCGTCCTTTTAGGAGGAGGACCGTGACTGTCTCTAAGCTATGTGTCTTATTCTATGAGAGGACTAGCTCTCCTTTCTGAAAAAAGCCCACTGGCCACTGGCTCACAATTATTTCTTAAATTGGGGCCATTGGTTTAATAAGGATATTCTCCTTAGAAGCTTCTGGTTCTAGGTTAGAATGAATTAAAAGGGGGTCTTGGAGAATAGGGAACTGTCAATAATAATATAGAACAGAGAAATGACCATTGGCAACACGGGAAGAAAAGCAGAGCTGGAACTGAGTAGAAGGCCAGCTACATGCTCATTACTTCAGTGGCCCTTGTGGTGTCACCCCACAATGCAATCAGCAGTTTTGTTTTTGAACCAAGTCCATTTCCCAGCCCTGCTCCTGGGCTCTCTGGGGTGTTTTCTGCAGCCTCACAACCACGGCAAGGGAGGGTGATGGGGACTGGGATATGAGGGCTGCCTGGGGCAGGACCATTAGTCACTTTTATGATGATCTTGAGTTAGATAAAAGACCAAGTCATATTTAGCAGAAATTTAACAAAATGTTCTATAAAAGCAAAATCTAGAAGTTCTCAGAAGAGAAAGGTTCAGTTTCATAGATTTTTGTATTTACATTGTATATTTCATTCCTTTTGGTGCCATGGAAATTGATTATTATATGAAATGATAAAACAATCTTTTTAAATAGAGTTTTTCTGACATATTTCGGATGAAGGGAATAAAATGTGAAACTTTACAATAACTTGTCCTTATAAAATTAATTGATTATTTTCTTTTATGAGAGCCTTCAGGGGATAATTTAAGTATAGCTCCATCAATATCTATCTATCTATCTATCTATCTATCTATCTATCTATCTATCTATCGTCTCTCTCTGTTGCTCAGGCTAGAGCCCAGTGGCACAATCACAGCTCATTGTAGCTGTAAACTCCTGGATTTAAGCAAGTGATCCTCTTGCCTCAGCCTTCCAAGTAGCTGGGACAATTTTTAAAAATATTTTTGTAGATACAGGGTCTTGCTATATTGCCTAGGCTGGTCTTGAACTCTTAGCTTTAAGACATTCTCCTACTTTGCTGGGATTAGAGGTGTGAATCACCATGCCTGGCCCCAATTGGGTTTTAATTCTCCTTGTTTCTACTCTTTTGTAATAGAAAAAATTAGTGATAAGAGAAATTTTTATTCCTCAAAGCTCTATGCAAGATTTTCAGTGGAGAGGAGGTTAAGGTGAGAGTCCACAGTTATGATGAGTGCCATTTCCAGTTCTCCCCTGAGTCATTTTAGAATGGCCTATTCAGGTGATGTGAGACTGGGGTGAGATGAACCCAGATCCTTTGACATTGAATGTGGCCAAGACACACCTGCCTGGTGGGTTTAGGTTTACATGAGGACTGGAAGAAGAGGAGCTGGCTTTAGTCCAGCTTTTTGGGCCATTCTTGTGCAGTTGACATTGGATTTCATACTTACGAGGTGGCTCAGGATATCCTTAGTCTTACTAGGGTCCACAAAGTATGAGAAAGTCCTGAGATTTGGCTGTACCTGGATTGATTTCCAGGGATTATCAGGAAGTAAGCAGGGTAATTCTCATTAGGAATAGATTTATTCCCTGACACTTTGTTGATAAGTAAATTTCATAGCAAAGCAATCATGAAAACAATAAAAGCTATTACAGGGACATACTTAATCATGTGAATGGCATTTATGATTCCAAGGATTAAAGGTAATAATGGTTAAAAATGAGAAAGGATTTAGTTTAGGTAAATGTTCTAAAGGTTACTTGTCTGACTTCAGCAGGGCCTTACATTTAATAGTCAGTCTCCAATATATAATTGTGAGTATTTGGATCTCTACAATAAAGACATAGTAGATAAGGATGGCTATTAGAACAGTGATAAGAGTCCTGGAAGTCATCTGTGAGCATCTTTTATGTGCTAGGTACAAGTAGTTTGCCTAAATGTGGTTAGTTAGCAGAGCTGCAACTGTAAAGCTCATGCCTTTTCTATGCTGCTGTACAGATATTGTAGACAAGGGAAAATGCATTGAGATAGAAATCAGGGACCCATGTCCTAGACATCCATGTGTCTACACCAATCACGAGTCATATGATCTCTCTGAATCATAGTTTCTTCGCTTGTTAAAGGAAGTTAATACAGGTCCTATCTGAATCCCAGGATGGTGGTGAAGTTCAATGTGATATATATGAAAGTACTTTGAAAATACTTTTCATGGTTTAAAACACACCAAAAAAGAGTTAGTAAGAAGATCTTGTCTCAGCCACACTTGTATCATAACATTTAAGAAAAATTCTTTTAGCCTTTAAAAATTCTCTTCTCTATTTTCAGATGTGTAAAAGCCAGGGAGAAAAAGGATCTTTTCCCCTTCACTCATCCCAGGCATTCCTCATAAACACTTTTCAGAATGGTTCTTGTGGAGGGGCCTTTGTCTGGCCACCTTATTTGTTGTTTGCATGTACTAACTGCTGGGTGGATCGGCACCTTTCTGAATGCTCCCGCTGTCCTTACGGATTATTAAGAATCCCTGAGATTTTAAGTGGTAAGTGAACCCATTAGGATCGCTTTGGTTTTAAGTAACAGAAATTTCCAACTCAGAATTATTTAAATTTCAGGAAAGTAAAGGAACTTTTTCATCTCACATTGGCAAGAATTTCTTGGTAAGGGAGCTCCTGTTACAATATTGCAGAGCCCCGAGTGTGCTTTTTGGCAGTTCTACCTACGTTGACTGTCAACATGTGTGTTGACCTAATGGTAGTAATTCTAGGTATTGAAACACGCAGGGTGTCATCCCAAGGAAAAGACAAACTTTCCCCCTCACTTTTTTGGCGCCAGGATTGGTTTGCATGCCTCCTGTAGGTCAATTGCCAGCAAGGAGATGGGGTGCCATGTCTAACCTCTGGGGTAGAATGTATTTTGGGGAGTCAATCACCAAGACCACTGCAGTAAGGAACACTGGAAGGAAGGACTGAGCCACTCAACACTATGGAACCTCCATTCAAATTCTGCAGAGTAGATTTTTTGTAAGGCTGCTTGGTTGAGGGAGATGGTGAAGCATCTTCCATTTTCAGGCATTTCTTGTCACCTGAGGAATGAATCATGACCAGTTTGAAGAAACGTAATGCATAGTCCTGTTCTGTTGCCACGCTAATTGGTTTATTTTAGATTTCTGTGTAGCTTTTCTGGGGAGGCACATGAAGGATGGAGTGTAGTCCCTATCTGTGCCAGTTGCAGTACCCACTCCAGTACAGATGCATCCATTACCATAATTTGACAGATGGATTTCAAGGTAGGGTTTTTAGGAAATTATTTCCTACCATCCAGAAATGTACATGAAACTCCCATATGTTCCTAAGTGTTAGTCTGAGGAGTATTTCGTTAATGTTGGCATCCCAGAAATTTAAAGAATATAAATAATCAGGGAGACCTGGGGAGGGGAGGCAATTTGTAGGTTCTTCTTTCTCATCCTTTATTGATTTGCCCAAAACAATACAATGAAGCTGCCCAAGGAGAAGTGTTCTGGAGTTAGCTTGTTCAGGTTCAGATCCTGTTCTTTCATCGCTTACTGTGTGTCCTTAACCTGTGCCTCAGTTTTCTCTTTTGGAAAATAAGTATACTAATAGCCCTCTCCTCATAGGGTTGTTATGAGGACTCAAGTAGATAACGAATAGGAGGTGTTCAGACCAGTGACTGGCACGTAGAAAGCAGTCAGTTAATATTAATTCCGACTATGACCATGACCATTGCTATTACTGCCACCAGCATCACTGCCACTGCTGCATACCAGTGCATGAGAGCAATGTATTTTTATATATTCGGTGGGGCAGAGGTAGGGGAGAGACGAGCGTTAATTAGCTCTACACCATTGTCAAACTTATTTCTTCAGAGAAATAAGAACCAGAAAGTGAGGGGGGGGCCTTATTTTCATGTGTAGATAAAGTAGTATGGTAATATAGCATTTTACGCCATGCACCCCTCCCCCCATTCTCCATTTTTCAATTAGATGGAATCCAAAAATCCCAACTAAGACATTGATATGAAAGAAAATTTTTATTCCTTTTGGCTCGGCACCTGTGGCTCAGTGGGCTAAGGCGCCAGCCATGTACACCTGAGCTGGCAGGTTCGAATCCAGCCTGGGCCCGCCAAACAACAATGATGGCTGCAACCAAAAAATGGCCGGGCGTTGTGGCGGGTGCCTGTAGTCCCAGCTACTTGGGAGGCAGAGGCAGGAGACTCGCTTAAGCCCAGGAATTTGAGGTTGCTGTGAGCTGGGATGCTACAGCACTCTCTCCAAGGTGACAGCTTGAGGCTCTGTCTCAAAAAAAAAAAAAAAAAGAAAATTTTTATTCCTTTTGGATTTTTGGGAGAAAGCTACAGCTAAAGAATTCTGAGAGGGGATTGGTTCTATCTTATAAGGACTTTTAAAGAGAACAAC
>CAUYRH010117348.1:0-12081 GCA_963574655.1 Perodicticus potto | reverse complement strand
CCCCTTTTAGCTTGAAAGGTTTCAGCAGAGAGATGTGCAGTCATTCAAATAGTCTTCCCCTTGTAGGTTATGGTTTTCTTCTGTCTGACTGCTTGCGGAATTTTCTCCTTCATTTTAACTTTGGCTATGTAATTATAATGTGCCTCAGAGATGTCCTATTTGTGTTGAGTCATGCTGTCTGCTATCTGAATTTCAGAATCTCTTGGAATGTTTGGAAAGTTCTCCTTCATAATCTCATGAAGGAGAGCTTCTGTGTCTTGTGAAGCAACTTAGTCACCCTTAGGGATTCCTATAAAGCAAATATTACTTTTCTTCAAATTATCCCAGAGTTCTCTGAGAGAATGATCCATTTTTGCTATCCATTTCTCTTCTTCTTTGGGTGTTTGGGAGTGTTCAAAAGCTTTGTGTTCAACGTCAGAAATACTTTCTTCTGCTTGCTCCATTGTGTTACTGAGGGATTCTACTGTATTTCTTAGATCTTTGCGGGCTTAAAATTCTTGCCTCAATGTGTCAAAATCTTTGGTGATTTTGTCTTTTTATTAACTAAATTCTTGAGACAACTTTTGAAATGCTCCTTGAATTTCTAATTCCAACTTATCTCCATTCTATTAATCTTATTTGCAATCCAGATTCTGAATTTGATTTCTGGCATCTCAACTATCTGTTTATGAATGGGATCTTCAGTTGTGTCATCATGTCGTTCCTTGGGTGAGTTGATCTACTCTGGTTATTCATGTTATCAGAGTTTTTCTACTGATTATGCTCCATGATTATTTTACACCATTTGACTAGATGAGCAGATAAGTTGAAGTTCAGTTGGGGGGCTCCTGGAGTATTGATTAACAAGCCCTTTGCCCAAGAGCTGGGACTCATGTCTGTACCTTTTCCCCTAGAGCTTTGCAAAGGACCCATGTAGTACAGCATCCTGAGACACTGGAGAGTTACATGGTGTGGTGGGGCTAAGTAGCTCTGTCTTGTTTTCAGCTGGTCTCTGTCCTACCCTAGTGAATCAATTACTCTGGGTTGAAGTCTCAGGGGGCCTGTGTTTCCATCCCACATCCATTCCACCAGTGGCTGCCACCAGAGAAGATGCCCAGCTTCCTTTGGTAGCCCAGAGAGTCAAGTAGTATCTCTTCAAAATAACCTCAGGGTTGTGAGCCCTATTGTTCCTGGCACTGCTGCTGCTCTGTGCCATGGAGCACCACCTCTCCTTCAGCCTCAGTTCCTCATCTTCTCCTTACTCCCATGCCATAAAATCAGCACAGACCAGCAACAGTCCATGCCCTTTCAACACCTCTTGACAAAATGCTCAAGAATTTGGACACAATGGTGGGACAGGCTTCCAGATCTCAGGGTGAGATTGGAGGGGAGTGCTGGGAGTTCAGAATTGCAAGTAGAGGATATATACAGTTTTATACAGTTTTATGCCTGGCAGGAGAATGCCATAGCACCCTAGTAGGAGAAAGAGGTCCAGTTTTTAAAAGGTCTCTCCTCTGGGATAAAATAGCAGGGGAGCCATTCAAATGTGGGAAGGGACTCACATCCACTTGGCAATGGATTTTGTACCTATTGTTTGTTTCCTTGTGGTTGCAGCTCGCAGCTCACCTCAGCAGGGTTGATGTGCATTCTTCAACCTTCTCTCTTGGCTCAGCTCAAAGCCATTGGCTTACTTGCTAAACTTCTGTCCTTTATGTCTCCTCCTGGATGGGAGCCTCTGTGGAAAGCTGGATACAGTTGGCCATCTTGCCTCCAACCCCAAATTCTCTTTCTTAATTTGATTTCCAACAATAAAAAATAGCACCTAAAGTATAAAGTCTATAAAAAGAAATCACCAGCTGCAATTATAGAAATTGCTCTCCCAGTGGGAGAATCATGCAGCTATTACCAAAGCTTGGCATAATGTGCCTGCCTGTAATATAAATATGCATACAAATCAATATCACCTCATATTTCAGATAAACATGTGCATCACAAACACTTCTGTACCAAAGACACCTTGATGAGGAGAATATACAAAAATATGCTTTGTAGGGTTGCTGTTCTACTGCGGAAAATGTTCAGGGGGATAATAATTCATTCAACAAAACTTTTATTGACTGTAATTTTCTGGAGCTATAGGAATAGAGTTTATTGTCTCAGGGAAAATAATATCTAGTGAGGACAAATAAAGCTATGGCAGGACATCTCTGCAGTGATGGAAGGGCATTTATTTATTTAAGGGACAACAAATCCTATCTCTTCAGGAAGACCAACACTTTTTAATATTTCAGGTAGCATCAGTGGTCCAATGATCTCTCCAAGTCAGTAACAAAACCTATATTGTTCATTGTGTTTAAATAAGGCTAGAGCTAAACATGTTTACATAAAAATGATTAAACCAAAACACATTTTATTGCTTAAATAGCATCAATTTAACATATTACATTGAGTTAAAGTAGCATGATGAAATGAAAAAAGCTAGTTTTGAAGCCAGTCACAATTTAATTAGAACATGAGCTCTGTAACTTATTTGTTGTGTATCTTTGGATAAATAATATAATGCAATTTCTCTGAAACTCATTTTACGCTTTTGTATATAGGGATAAAAGTTCCTGACATAATGCTGGGACTATAACAGAGGTGCAAAGGATTAAAGAAACATTAAAAACACTCACTTAAATAATTTTTTGAGTTAGAAATAATTTTTAGTGTTGAACATCAGTTCAATTATTGAAGCATGTATACTCAACTTTGGCTGGGTAATCCATTCTTAGGTCTTCTCATTGTGACACACTTACAAGCATTTTCATGTGACTTTGTTAAGTCCAACAGTGCATTTCCCATAAAATCAAGATTATAAGTAGATTGACTTTTTTGGATAATTAATTTCCTTCCTAAGAAATAATTATAGCTCAATTAAATGTGTTCTAATTACCAAATAGACTAACTTTTTTTGAGGAACACTATTCTTGGTTTCTTACACTCAGTTTGCTAATTTTTGACAAATTTTTGTTGGTATTTCTATAAATTAGGTGAGTTTGGGGATATGCTACTTTTTTTCTCTATTATTAACTTGTCTGATCCATGAGAGGACCATAAAGGTTTTTTTTTCTTTTTCATTGTTTTTATTATTAAATCATAGCTGTGTACATTAGTCAATCAAGGGGTACAATGTGCTAGTTTCATATACAATCTGAACTATTTTCATCAAACTGATTAACATAGCCTTCATGGCATTTTCTTAGTTTTTGTATGAAGACATTTGTATTCTGCATTTAGTAAGGTTGCCTGTACCCTTCTAAAATAGGTGTGGCCCCGCCAATTACCCTCCCTCCACCAGAACCTCCCCCCCTTGCCCCTTTCCCCATATTGTTGTGCTATAGTTGGGTTATAGCCTTCATATGAAAGCTACAAATCTGCAGAGTCCCTGGCAGAAGACAGGCCTGCGGAGGTTCGGCTAGCACAGGGCACAGGGCTAAACGGTTGTGGGGGAATTCTTGGCTGGAGGCAGGATTTCAGAGGCCTGGTAGTTGCCAGCGGAGTCCCTGGCAGAAGGCAGACCTGCAGAGGCCCAGCTAGCTTGGGGTGCAGGGCCACGCAGTCTCGGGGGGCAGTTCCCGGCTGGGGGTTGGGCCTGTGTCACCAGTGAAGTCCCTGGCAGAAGGCGGATCTGTGGAGACCCATGAGGTCGCCAAGGGAGTCCCTGGCTGAGGGTGGACCTGCGGAGGCCTGGCAAGCACCCTGTGGTCACCAGGGGAGTTCCTGGCCAGGGCGGGCCTGCAGAGGCTTGGTGGTCACTGGTGGATTCCCTGGCTGAAGGGAAGGAGGCTCGCTGTGGCCCCCCAGAGTCTTTTGCTAGTGAGGCGCTTGTTCTGGCAGGCAGGGCGGGGGAGGTGCTGCTCAAGAACCTCCTCCCTCAGCCTCAGTGGGGGTTAGGCTTCTCGTTCATCAGGTAAGAGTGGAAGGGTGTATTATAAGTTCAGAATGGTGGGGAAAACTTTAGTTCAGTTTTTCTGCCTAGCAAGAGAGTATTCAGAGTCACATCAGGGTTGCTCTGGGGAAAGCAGAACCCACTTCCCACAGCACTCTTCTGTTGGGTGAGACAAGAAGTCCACAGTTCACCACTTGTCTGTAGAAAATATACAGGAGCAAACGAAGAGAAAAAAGAAAGGATACAGAAAAGCAAAATCCCCACAACTTTCTTGGGGGAGGTGATGGACACTTTTCCTTTCAGATGAATTTTGTACCTGAAGCTTTATTTCTTGGAGTCACAGTTTGCCTCAGCAGAGATGACCTGCATTTATCACTTCTCTCTCTTGGCTGGGCTCCCAGTCTTCAGCTTAATTGGGCAGTTTCTGGAGGTTATTTTTCCTTTTGGACAGAAGCCTCTTTTGGAAGCTGCTTCCAGTTGGCCATCTTGCTCTGCACCCCCCCCCACCCGACCATAAAGGTTGTTAGGATTAATTTGTAGATTAGAAAGGTATAAAAGCCCCAAGGTTTGTTAGGTGCCTCAATGTCATCAAAAGTACTCTAATTTACTACAGTCTGCACAGCTAGGATCTTTTATGATGTATTAACTCAGTGTGACACTTCAATATGTGAGTGACACCCTACTAATTGAATTATATCTTTTAACCATCAACACATTCTCTTAAAGTGAGACATGTGATTTCACAGCTTATAGCAATCTCCAACTCCTGGGCTTAGGCAATTCTCTTGCCTCAGCCTCCCAGGTAGCTGGGACTATAGGCACCCTCCACAATGCCTAGCTTTTTGTTGTTGTTGTTGTTGCAGTTTGGCTAGGGCCATGTTTGAACCACCCTAGGTATATGGGGCCAGTGCTCTACCCACTGATCCACAGATGCTGCCCCTAAACAAGTAATATTTTAATGGAAGCTTTATTTGGTTGCAAGAAACAGAAATAGTAGAAATTACTATCATATAAATTATAAATTTCTTATAAACTGTGTTGGCATATAAGACCCAGAATGGAAATTTCTGCACTTGATCTTAGCCAAAAGGCCGAGAAGAGATCAGAATGGAAACTTCTGAATGTTCAGGCCCCACTAACACTGGAAATGGAAAGCTGAAATGAAATCAAATTTCCGCATTCCATTTTGTCCCATAGGAATTTGGGGTCTCTCTCCAGTGACATCTCTGCTTCTTCCTGTGGATCTTCCCTGTTCTCTCTCTGTGGAGACCAGCATTCTCTTCCTTTCTTATCCTAAATGTGGTCCATTTCTTCACCTGCATTCCACATAAGCTTTAGCTGTAGTATGCCCTTCCCACTCTAATTAATTCTGCTTTATAACTGGCATTAATTTCTCAGCATCATTATAAGACTAGCTCAGCTGATCTTTTGAGCCAGGCCTCACAAGTCACAGACCATTGCCCCACCAATGGTTGCCTGGTGGTGGATCAACCCACCCCTGGGCCAATGTACTGCAGCTAGAGGGGTGGCCTTATATAGGCTGATGTTTATGCAGTGGGAGTTACAAGTGGGACATGGCATGATAGCCATATTGTTTTCAAATAGTGCCAAATAGAAAAATACGATCAACCCATACCCATTCGAAAATGTACTGTGATTCTTCTGTTATCTTTCAGGAATATAGAGGAAGGACAGGAATTAATATACATAATTTTTTACATTTAGAAAATTACTTTGCAGCAACGGAAGCCTCCACTTACACTACCAGGCAAGGTCTCTCAGAGGTCAGGAACAGAAAGATTCATAGACCAACTTAACGTGCCTGAATTGTATAACTTAATAAATCAACTTAAATCCTACAGTGAAAAGAAAGGAGTGGTCAGGTAGATTAATACACTTACTCTAAGGTGCAAGTGAGATGTACAGACCATGCTATTCAAAACTGGCTGGGTTAGATATTTTATCTCTCCCTTTGCTCTATTAGCCATTCTCTCTGTTGTGTATAGAAGAGCCAGAATTGAGATTTGAGCAAAGGGGCCCAATAAACAGAAGGCACCTGGGGGTCTAAACATACTATTTATTTTTCATAGACATGCAGGAATAAGTACTCATGGTGTCCCTATAGCTTATTAATTAGCCTGGTGAGAAGTTATGGATTTTATCGTGTTTCTTTTTGAGCAGAGGATACACTGGATTGAATGAGACTGTACTGTGTGGCTGATTTTTGGATGATGTAGCTATTCAGCCCAGCGGTGGTATAATCATACCTTACATATTTGTTTTTTCTTCCCTTTTCATTTATTATCACTCACTTATTCTTTTTGTTTATTGTATCCATCTTTAATATATTTTATTGGCTGTAACTTACCATTGATGTTTAACATACTCTGTGAATATGTGAGTACATGAATCTTGCAATGATTTACAAACTTTACTGACTTCCTGTCTAAGCTTAACATTTCTAATCAGTTTCATGTATTCTATTTATTTTCCTTGTCTTCTAGAACAGAATTGAATATTTTCAAATAATAGAGCAAACATACGTTACAACTTCTATGGCATATGAACTGAGATAAAAACCTCTATATGTTGTCTTATTAACATCCTCACTAGTCCTCAGAGGTAGGTACAACTATCACATAGAAAGCTGAAACTAAGTAACATTATGGAAACTTGCAAAAATCACATCGACTGTAAGTGGCAGTGTGGGAATTCACATGGTATCTATTGTTCTTTATGTGGTTGACACACTTAAAGCTCCAAGAATCTGGGAATGTGGTAGATATGTCTCTTATGTGGCTCTTGTATTTCCTGCAGAACATTTGCTTACAGAATTTGCATTATACTGTGAGGTGCTCATGGACGGGGATTTTGCCTCATTCATCTCAGTATCTGTAATGCCGGGCACAGTGTCTTGCACAGAATGCATCTCAATAAATGTAAATATCCACTTTTCAAAAATTGTGAGCTGCTACTATCTTATTATTGCCTTTGTTTCTTCTTCCTTGCCTCAATATTCCTCCCCTTCACTCTCCTTTTTTTCCGAAGGAATCTTCATATTTGTTAGGTGATCTTGATGTTCTGCCAGGGCTGAGTTTATATAACTTCCTATCATATCTTTACCCCCCTGTTTTTGTTTCAAACTCTGATCCAACTGCTCAGCATTTGTGGGAAAGAGAGTGATCTCTAAAAGCCATTCAGTTCAAAGGTATTATGACTTGTCTTTTCAACAGTACAGGGAGTGGAAAGTAGGTTTAATTACTGAGGCAGAACATCTGAGCTGCTAGTTCAGAAAAGATATCAAGAATCTCGTTCATGTAATATGCCAGCCTCTTGGTTTTTACTGTGTAAGCCTTCTTAATTCTCTGGGACATAAAAACGTGTCATTTAAAAAGCAGTAGATACATTTCTTCTCAGACATTGTAAAAAGTTGTGGAGCCTATAATTCTTATACCCTCTGTGTTGTGAATTATCTACATGGAGCCAGAGGATAGTGTAGGATTTTAAAATGTGAGTTAACCATCATCTAGCAGACTATAAAGTTTCCCTGTTTTATATTTTTCAAAATATAAGTTGACAAAATTAGTTTGGGAATGAAAATGTTAATAAAGACCTTAAAAGGCATAGTTTCATCCTCTTTCTTTCTTTCTTTCTTTCTTTCTTTCTTTCTTTCTTTCTTTCTTTCTTTCTTTCTTTCTTCTTTTCTTTCTTTTTTGTAGTCTGGTGAGCAACCTGAGAATAGAAAAGGTAATGGGATTTCCAAAATTTCACAGTGTTTTCTCAAGACTTCTTCCCACCCCTATGCTATTCATCCATTTAGTCATTCACTCAACAAACACTGAATCTTAGCTGCATATCAGGCACAATGAACAAGACTGATTCCTAACCCATCTATCAAGATAAGTATCTCAAATGCCACAATATTTCTACCCTACTTTTGACTTTCTCCACAGTCCCACCCTCCTCTTGTGGTGCTTCATTGTAGATCATCTCCTTTTTCATCTTGTCTGGCCCTTCCATCTTTCTTGTCCACTCATTTCTTCCTTCCTGCTTCCTTTTTTCTCCTTTCTTTCTGGACTTGTATTAAGTCTGTTTAAGGCCCTTGAATAGGCAGTGGGAAGACAATGCAGGCTGAAAGTTTCTATTTTTAAGAGGCTCACAGCTGAGTGGAGATAGACATATCAAGCCAAAAATTACAATACACTATCACAAATTTAATTGTGTATATCTCTTCTATTTATTTCATGGTAGCATCTCAATAATTTCTTCAGAGAATGAATCTTTTGAACTTGGCTCCAGTTCCAAGATATCTTCACATTTTCCAAAGTTGATTAAGTATTTTGTATATATAGTGTTTCCTGAATTAGAATTGAATGAATCAAAGTTCTGTGCCATGTGAGACCGTAGATCATACCTTGCCATCTTTGGTTTTTTGCTGCCTTTCCTTTCCAAGTTTTGTTTTTTCTCTCATGCTGTAATAAAAATAATTGACTGTTATTGTCCATTTATTATGTGTTGAGTGAATGATACCAAGTGAAGTAAATACTGTTATACACATTTTACAGACAAAGGCATTGAGGCTCAGAGAGAGAAGGAAATCTGAAGAAAACCACAGTGCTATAAAGATGAAGAAGCTAAGGTTTGGGTTCCGAGTGTGAGCTCTTGTTCATGACTGTGCATCACACAGTGCAGCAGATATAAAATAATGTATTTGGGGGGGTAGAGGTAAGATGGCCGACTGGAGCCAGCTTTCCACAGAGACTTCTGTCCAATAGGAGAGTTAAAGGATAGAAGTTTAGCAAGTAAGCTGATGGTTTGGAGCTGCGCCAAGAGAGAAGGTTGAAGAACGCATACCAACCCTGCTGAGGCAAGCTGCAAATGCTAGGATACAAACAAAAGGTACAAAATCCATCGCCAAGCAGATGGGAGCCCCCTCCTCCATTAGAATGGCTTGCAGTATACTTTCTATAAACAAGCGAGCAGAGTTCAAATGTCCTCCCATTTTATCCCATGGGAGAGACCCTCTGAAAACTGGACCTTCTTCCCCTACTAGGGTGCCATGGCATTCTCCTGCCAGGCATAAAATGGTATAAAACTGTATATATTCTCTACCTGCAATACTGAACTCCCAGAACTCCCCTCCACTCTCACCCTGAGGACTGGAAGCCTGTCCCCCATGGAGTCCAGTTTCTTAGGCATTTTCTCCAGAGGCATGGACAAGGTGTGGGCTGTTGCAGGTCTGTGCTGATTCTGCAGCACAAGGGTAAGGAGAAAATTGTGGACTGAAGGAACCTTAAGGGAAAGGGAGAGGCAGTGCCTCCCAGTACAGAGCAGCAGTGGCAGAAGCAGGAACAATAGGGATAACACATCTGGGGATATTTTGGAAGGATACTCCCTATCTCTCTGGGCAACCAGACAAAGCCGGGCATCTTCTCCAGTGGCAGACACTGGTGGAATGGATTTGGGACAGTAATGCAGGCCCTATAAGTAAAGGGTATGCATGAGGTGGTATTGGCCTGGACAGAGCATGGCAAAACGGAGAATTGAAGATGCATGAGCAGAGGCAGCATACTCCCAGGGCAGGGCTGAAACAGAGGGCTGCTTTAATTAGCCTAAGAAACACCCGGCCCTCAGAGGATCATAGATGAGGCAAAGGCAGCCAGGCTGACACTGAAACTCCAAGCTGAGCGTGAGCTGCACCTACCCCACACAGACTGCAGGGAAAGCAAAACACCAGCTCTGGGCAGCAGCACAGACCGGAGCTGAGTTGTAGTTTCTGTGAACTGAAACAGCTCCTGGTCTGCAGGGGAAAATAGCCATGACAGAATCACAAATTCTGCTCAAAGATAAGTGTCAGGAACATCCATCAGGGGCGGGGCTGGAACTGAGTGAACCACCCCAGCTTCCATTAACCACCCGAGGTTGTCAGGCCTCAGCTTCCCCTGCCGGATGGTGGCAGAGTGAATAGGCCTGGATGAGGAGATATAAGTCTCTCTGTGACTCAGGCTGGCTCAAACCCATTGGAGGGAAATGTGTCATAGCCCTGTGGGGTTACCAGTGACTGGGTATGACAGAGTTGCAATGTGGGGAAGAAGGCATCAACCTTCCCAGACTAATTCATTTGCTGGGGGTTCCTTCTGACTCCACGGAGCACCAGAATGAGTCATACTCAAGCTGCCAGCATACCCCTGCTATCTAATTGCCAGAGACCTTTTGAACTCCCTCACTTGAGACCGGGTGCTGTCTAGGACAATTGATTCAGATCTCTCAGACTGTACCAATCACCTGAGGACTATCCAAAGTCCATGGGTGTGTGGTTGTGGAAAGGCTTGATTTTCCTTTTCCAGTGGTTGTATGTGGGGGGGGGGCGGTGAGGTGACTTAATTGCTGATATTTCTCCACAGCCGAGACTTCAACCCAGAGTAACTAATTCACTAGGGTAGAACAGAGACCAGCTGAAAATAAGACAGAGCCACTTAGCCCCACCACACCAAAAAGTCCCCAGTGTCTCAGGCCATACCACTGTACGGGTCCTTGGAAAAGCTCTAGGGAAAAAGGCACAGACACCAGTCACAGCTTTTGTGTAAAGGGCTGGTTAATCACTACTCCAGGAGCCCCCAATCGAACTTCACCTTATCTGCTGATCTAGCCAAACAGTGTAAAATAATCATAGGGCAGAATCAGCAGAAAAACTCCAGTAACATGAATAACCAGAGTAGATCAACTCCCCCAAGGAACAATACGGCATATACAACTGAAGATCCCATTCATAGACAAATGGCTGAGATGTCAGAAACTGAATTCAGAGTTTGGATTGCAAACAAGATCAATAGAATGGAGATAAAGTTGGAATTAGAAATTCAAGGAGCAATTCAAATGTTGTCTCAAGAATTCAATGAACTCAAAGACAAAATCACCAAAGATTTCGACACACTGATACAAGAAATTTCAGCACTCAAAGATCTGATATAGTAGAAGCCCTCCGTAACAGACTGGAGCAAGCAGAAGAAAGGATTTCTGACATTGAAGACTAAGCTTTTGAACACTCCAAAGCACTCAAAGAGGAAGAGAAATAGAGAGCAAAAATGGATTATTCTCTCACATAGCTTTGGCATAATTCGAAAAAGACTAATATTTGCCTTATAGGAATTCTTGAAGGTGATGAAGTTGGTTCACAAAGCACAGAGGCCTTTTTCATGAGATTATGACGGAGAACTTTCCAGACATGCCATGAGATTCTGAAATTCAGATAGCAGAAAGTTTCAAAACTCCAGCAAGACTCAACCCAATAAGACAACACCCCGACACATCATAGTTAACTTCACTAAAGTTATTATGAAGGAGAAAATTCTGAAAGCAGCCAAGTGGAAGAAAACCATAACCAACAAGGGGAAGAACATTAGAATGACTGCAGATCTCTCTGCTGAAACCTTTGAAGCAGGAAGAGGGTGGTCATCGACTTTTAATCTCCTAAAACAAAATAACTTTCAACCCATGATCCTGCACGCAGATAAACAAGTTTCATTTATGATGGAGAAATTAAATTCTTTAATGACATTCACATGTTGAAGAAATTTGCCATAATAAAATCAGCTCCCCAGGATACTCTCAGAGCTATCCTCCATAATGACCAGCACAATCGTCCACCACAAAAATAAACTCACTCAGAAACTTTGGATCAAATTCCAACTTCCTCAGTGGCAAAAGGATTAAAAATGTCCACTGGGGGGAGGAGCTAAGATGGCAGTCTGTAGCCAGCTTTCTGCAGACGCTCACGTTCAGAAGGAGAGTTAAAGGACAGAATTTTAGCAGGAAAGCCGATGGTTTGGAACTGAGCCAAAAGAGAAGGTCAAAGAACGCACAACACCCCTGCTGGAGCGACCTGCGACCCCAAGGATACAAATAAAAGGTACAGAGCACATCACCAAGCGGACAGGAGTCCCCTCCTCCATGAGAGCCACTTGCAGTATACGCCATACCTCCATACAAACAAGCAAGTAGAGTTCAGATGTCCTCCCACTCTACCCCACGGGAGAGACCCTCTAAAAACTGGACCTCCTTCCCCCACTAGGGTGCTGTGGCACTCTCCTGCCAGGCATAAAACTGTATAAAAACTGCATATATTCTCTACCTGCAAGTTGGAACTCCCAGCACTCCCCTCCACTCTCACC
>CAUYRH010117347.1:0-12776 GCA_963574655.1 Perodicticus potto | reverse complement strand
AATTGTCATTAATTGTCCTCATATCAAACTTGAGTACATGGGATTCATGCTTCTCCATTGACTGTCTTTCTATAGAAAGAGAAAGTATCTTTCTATCCAATTAAACCCTGCCCACCCTCCCCAGCAGTTTGATAGCTGTGGTCTCACTCTCACCTGTAACCTCACCTACTTCTGGACACCTAGGCGCTTCATTGCAAATTATTTATTATTGGCTTGGGCAGGGGAATCTGCCATTAGTGATTTAATCTCCACAAGGCATTCCCCCCTAATTGCTAGTAATTAGCGGCTGATCATTATTCCTGATAATTAACAAGCTAATACTTAGAGGTAATGGCGCCCGGGCAATCATCTTAAAAAACTCAAAGCTGCCGTGCTTCTGGGCCCCAGGCTCTCTCCAGACGGACATGTTGACATGGTATGTCAGTCTCAGAAGTTAGCTGGAGCCCTGCATTTTTGTTCACAGGGACAGTGATGGGAGAATTGATTGCTTTAATATTTAACTTCGTCTGATTCCTTGGTTATAGAAGCAACGCCATATATAAGGGCCTCTGCACAGTGCCTGCTAGCTGATTGATACTCAGTCAGTAGTATTACTTATTTATAAATAAATATCATTATATAACAGAAGTGTAAATATAATTTTGTAATGAATAAGATGTGTGGCAGTCTATAAATTTACTGCATACCCTGGAAAGGGGTAAGACTTGCTGCTTTTCCTAAGTGCATTCTGGAATCTAGACTTTAGGGTCTGCTGTTGTAGTTTGGCAGGCAAGGTCACCTTCAGCCTCTTCTTTGATTTCTTGCTTTTGTAGATTCAGATCCAATCTCCTACCCCTTTCATCTTTCCAAATCTCCAAGGCTTGAATCTTTTTCAGCTTTCTGCCAAGCTTACCATTAAAAGTGGCTGCTCAGCTGTGGCCCAGGCAGCCACCGCCGTATTTCAGAAGCTCTGATCTGTCTTTTTGCAAGAAGCAGGGGCTTAGCCCATTGTTGCTAAATGATACTAATGGCTTAGACCAGGATCATGAATTACGTTTTTGTCAAAGCACAGTCATATCTGCAGCTGCATTTTAATCACCTCACCTCAGCAATTTCTGTGCAGTGAGCAGGGCAGGGATTGTTATTCTTCATAAGGGGCAATACAGTTCCCAAAGTGGGTTCCACAGAACTTGATGTCATGTTGTGGTCAAATAAGTTTGGAAACTACTAGGATAGCAAAGCCAAACAAGCTTTTTCCAGCCTTTAACATAATGTGCAATGTGGTTCTTTAAGAGCTGGATGCAGTGCTTCCCAAGCTGTTTTTCACCAGAGAGTCCTTTTATCTAGACTATTCTATAGAGCTGTTGCTTCGTGGAACCCACTTTGGACACCCTCATGGGGGTGGCGTGAAGAAGGGCTTGGGAATGAGGCAAGGTGAGGTTCAAACGCAGACACCACCACTCGCTCACTGAGTGGTCTTGTGCAAGGTCCTTAACCTGTCTAGTCCCTCGTTTGCTTACCTGTAAATGGGGACGGTGATAGAATTGTAGGGATGAGAGAGTGAAGCGCTTAGCAGTAGCCAACAGCAGCAAACACGCCATTCAGTATACTTTAGATATTATGATTCTCTTCCTCTGTGTCATCTGGGAGAAAATGGGCTTCAAAAAGTCTTGGTCCAGGCGGCGCCTGTGGCTCATCGAGTAGGGCGCCAGCCCCATATACTGAGGGTGGAGGGTTCAAGCCTGGCTCCAGCTGAACTGCAAAAAAAAAAAAAAAATAGCTGGGCATTGTGGCAGGCACCTGTAGTCCCAGCTACTCGGGAGGCTGAGGCAAAAGAATTGCCTAAGCCTGGGAGCTGGAGGTTGCTGTGAGCTGTGTGACGCCACGGCACTCTACCGAGGGCAATAAAGTGAGACTCTGTCTCTACAAAAAAAAAGTCTTGGTCCAGTTCGTGTTGCTAGAACAGAACAGCTAAGAGTGGGTGATTGATACAGAGGTTCATGTAGCTTATGGTCCTGCAGGCTGAGAAGTTCAAGGGCACGGCCCTGGTTTCCTCCAGCAAGGGCTTTCATGTGGCATCACAACATGGCAGAGAAGATCAAAGGGGAACTGAGGAGAAATGAGGGACGCCCTGTCTTTATAGCAGGCCCCTCTCATGGGAACTCATTCATTCCTTGAACTAATCCAGTCTCCGGGAAGCGGAAGCTCACTCGCTGCCACCAGAGCAGCCCCAACAGTTCCCACGGCACCATGCTGGGGGGCAAATTTCAACATGAGCTTTGGTGGGGACAAACCACATCCAGACCACAGCAGAGGGGCTGATTTTTTCAACATTACGCAGACTTTTGGCAGCATGGCTACGTTATAAAATCCGGTTTTCTTGGCTTCCAGTTCAAGGCACTTTGCACTATACCATCCCCTCGTTTTCCTCTGCTTCCTTCACTGCCGCTAACCATCCTTGGGGTTCCAATTCCATTTCCTCCAGCGGATGTTGGGGTTCTGTGAGCCTCACATGCAAGTGAAAGTGCTTAGCTGTTATGTAATTACCTTAATATCACTACCACTTCCCATCGACCTGCGGCAGCCTTCTCCTGGGGCTCTGCCTGGGCCCTGGCTGCTCCAGGCAGCTTGCCCTGCCACCCGCTCCTTGGACCGGCTTCTGCCCATCCTGATGCTGCCCCACCTCGCACATCTTCCCAGCTTGCGAACTCTGCTAGCAGCAGTGGCCCTGACTCTGTGGTGTCTTCCACAGCAGCCAGCACAGAGCTTGTGGTGCCTTATTGGATACTGGTGTTAGATGCAAGCCCCACCCCACGCCCCGCTGCGTGGAGAGGGATTTGGCTGGGTGGGGAGGGCTGGCTGTGTGACATTGCACTTCTCCCTTCTTTGTCACAGACAACGCAAGAAGACTTGTCATGGCTTAAACCTTGCTCCAGCCTTGCAAACACGGTGTCCCCAGGAACCCTGTGTGTGGCTCACTCTGCAGATCAATCAGCTCTCCCACAGTCAGCTGCCAGGGCATGGCTGGCGCTGTGGAACCAGAGTCGGGATGGCCACCACAACTCCTTCTCGCAAAAGCACTGCCCTCTCCCACTTACCCCCACCCCACAGCAACCTTTGACTTTGCAGATGAACCTGGCTTCTGTGCCTTTTCAGCTACCTCAATATCTGCTTGTGCTTGGGAGCTCAGCGGGACATTGGTTAGGGCTCTGGGACACTACTGAGGCTTGAGCTTGGGGGACCACCAAGGCACTGCCACAACTCTTTCCTGAACATCATTAACATCTCATTTTGAAATTTCTGACTGCTATATTGCCAGGGGCCAGGAAGGTACTGACAGCGTGACAACCTTGTGACCACGACTGGCTTGGGTGTGACACCCTGTTTGAGTTGCCCTAGGCTCCATGCTCTTGCAGAGATGGCTCTGCCTGCCCCCCTCCACCCTGGCCAGGTGACCCCTTCTGGGTTCTCCTCACATCTGGGCTTCCCCATAACAGCAGTTTTGATTCCATCACCTGTTTGCTTGTCACAGGCAGACCACTCACAAGGACCCTGTTAAGATGCAGGCTCTGATTTAGAAAGTGAGAGGGGCCAGAGAGTCCCCTGTCCTAACAAGCACTCTTGATACTGATGTTGCTGGTCCACAGACCATACTTTGAGTAGCAGAAATCAATTGTTCTCTTTCGAATCACCTGGAAGCATTTTTAAACATGCCATTGCCTGGGCCCCACTTGCATCCAGTTGTATCAGAGTCTCTTGCTGTGGTGTGTGGGAGCCAGGAATAGACACTCCCAAGGTGCCTGTAGCTTGTGGCCAGAATGCAGAAGTGCTGAGCTGGGCTGTGACTCTGTGGGGGCTGGCCTCCACCTGTTGTGGCCCCTACTGTGACCCAGCATCTGGCTCTGGCAGGTGTCAGTGGATGTGTTCATGGCCAAGTGGCACAGACTCAGCTTCTCTCCGGCTAGTTCAGAGCTGGCTCCTGCCAATATCGTGAGCTGGGCAGGCGAGGGTGGGGCCATTTTGGATTAGGTGGACATAGGAGGGTGTCACACTGAGACTGCTATGTGGCTTCTTTACTTGTGTTGACCCAGTCCAACAAATGATTACGGTCACATGAGGAAGACCCCTTCCCCTGAGAAGCCCTCCCCGCACCTCTGCCTCTTCCTAGGGCTGCTGTCCCCTCCCGTTTTGGGACCCACTGCTTTCTCAGGCTGTGTTTGAGCTTCAGAATCCTTCTGCACATGGAGAAGCCTGCCCAGCCTCCTCTCTGCTTCCTGGGCAGGTCTCAACCACAGCTCCCACTGGGCTGCATGTGGGAGGCCCTCTGTTCTTCAAGATGGAGGTCTCTTCAAGGGCAAGGGTAGTGTCGCGTTCATTCTTGTGTCTCCAATGTCTGCACAATGGGTTGCTGAATGAATGAATGAATGGTAGTACCCAGCAAGGGGGACACCCAGAGAGGACAAGGGGACCCTTGCAGTGACATGCCAAGAAAGCTGTGAACTCCTGAAGGAGGAGGAAGAAGGTGGCACTTGTGTCCCAATAGCCTGGCATCCAGGTAGTTGCGTGGTGGTCTTTATCCATCTGTTGAGCTAGGAAGGCTAACTTGAGTTACTGGTTTCTCATCTTGGTCTTCTCAGAGCTAGGGCCACTGTCCCCTGCTCACCCTCCCCAGACTCCCCTCTGCGCTGGTGGGACCACGGCTGCTGGGCTCCCAGCATCCATCTGGGAAGATGAGCACCTGTGGGAGGAAGGCCCTGACCCTGCTGAGCAGCGTCTTTGCCGTCTGTGGCTTGGGCCTCCTGGGCATCGCGGTCAGCACTGACTACTGGCTGTACCTGGAGGAGGGCGTGGTCCTGCCCCAGAACCAGAGCACAGAGATCAAGATGTCCCTGCACTCAGGCCTCTGGCGGGTCTGCTTCCTCACAGGTAAGAGCACCCCCGCCCCAGGATCACCTGCCCAGAGAGATCCCTCCCTGGGAAGAGATGGCCAAGAGATGCTGGAAGGAGCCAATCCACCACGGACCATCCCCATAAACTCTGGGTGCTGCTCCCTGCAAGTACCAGGACCCTGTTGCAAACTTCAGCCCCGATCCACCATGTCCAATTGAGCAAGTCCCTTCACCTCCCAGGTCTTCCCTCCTGCCTTCCCTCTACTCTGCTCCCACAGCATGAAGACAAGAATGATGTCCGGGTCTCAAGTGCTCCCACACACTTTAGCTCATTGAACTATTAATCCCATGTAATCTTCCAAACAACACTGCGAGATAGGACTTGTTATTATTTCCACTTCACAGAGGAGGACATGAAGATTTGGGGAGGTTAAGTACATCTTCTCAACCCAATGTCCTTGCATCCAGTAGTTTGCATGATGGGAGATACTTAGCAGTTCTCTATTCCTTGGACAGAGAAATGCAGGTCCCTCCAGTTGTCCTGCAGAGTCCAGCCTTTAACCACCTATTTGGGTCCCCCTTGTACTTGCTAGGCCTTCTCAGGAGCTCTTGGAGTTCTCACTCTAAGAACTTTGACCGTTATGCCTTCATCATGGCCTAGGACCACCCTGCCCAAGAAAAGCATCTCCGGGTCATGAGAGAGCAGCCAAAAGCCTGGGCTGCCACAGTGTGGTCACAGGGCTTTTCCTGGGGGGCCCTGTAACCTTCTGCATGTTGTGAAGAGCCAGGATTTGGTTCTCCCAGATTTGCTTCCTCTAGTTTGAGGGTAGAGCTTTGGGGGATCGGGTGATGGTTGGTTCCTAGCAGAATTTAGCAGGGAGGACATCTAGAGGCCTGGCCTCCCGGTCACTTGTTGAGTCTGCCTTGGGAATGGAATCCAATTCTGACTCCCCCCACTGCCCCAGACTGTGTGACATCAGCTCCTGCTTAAATCTGAAGCTGAGTTTGAAGTCACAAGGATCTGGTTTCCAAATTGGTTATCAAGGCATTTGGGGTTCTGCCCCGTGACACCCATAATGGTACACTGTTGATTCTAAGTCAGCCAGATGCCATCATCAGCCCCATCTGTCCAAAAGCAGTGCGACAGCACTGGTGTTGGATCAGCACGGAGAGTTTGCAGTTCTGACCTCTTTCCATGTGACTCCCGGTGGCTGGGTCCATCCTCACAGAGGTGCTCCTCCAGGAAGTATTTGATGTCAGGACATGCTTCCACCCCTGCTGTGGGCCACCAGCCAGGGGTAAGACCTCCCTAGAGTTTAGATCCAACCCAGGTGCAAAGACACAGTGGGTCCAAGATCCTAGATGCATCTGGAAATACCATTTGGATGGGCTAACCTCAAATCCATGTTCAAGAAGGACCTGGAAATGTAAACAATTCTTGTCTCCACAGGTGAGGAGCGAGGACGCTGCTTCACCATTGAATATGTGATGCCCATGAACTCCCAGCTGACATCCGAGTCCACAGTCAACGTTCTAAGTAGGTGCTTTGAACTTTGCACCTGTGCCACTGCTGCACAGAGAGGAGCAGGGCAGAGGGAAGGGTCAGGGTTGCCCACACACTACTCAAGAGCTAATGCCCTGAGGCCCAGCCGGCTGTGTGCTGGCCTGGCTTCACTAGCTTGCTTTGCATATCTCTGTCCGGGGGCAGAGATGGGTTGCTGGGGTTGCTAACTATAGTGACCAAAGCAAGTAAGAGGCTTCCAAGAGCAGGCTTTGGAAGGCCCTGGCCTTACCAGAGTTGGTTCTGGACAGAGTGAGCCTGCAACACTGCCATGCGATTTTGATACAAATCACATGCAGTTAACGAAGACTCCTGGGGTTTAAGGTCTTAGTCCTCAACAAGACAGCCCTCACTTCAGATGCCAGCTGCCAGTCAAAAAGCCCCCAGGCCACCTGCACATCTGATAAATTGGCTACAAATGTGGGTGTTCCCATGCCTCCCTCATGTTTAGTAATCTGCTAGAAAGACTCAAGGACTCAGGAAAGCACTATACTTACCATAATTTTATTATAAAGCACGTAACTCAGGACTAGCCAGAAGAAGAGACACATGGGGCAAGGGCTGGGAGTGGTCAAACGTAGAGCTCTATTTCCTTGCCTCATCAAGGCAGGAGATGCCACATCCTAAAGCATTCGTGTGTTCATCTGTCAGGAAGGTCCACCGAGCTTTAGTGTCCAGAGTTTTTATTGGGTCGTATTATGCAGGCATGATTGACTGGACTGAATCTCCAGTCCCTTCCCTCCCCCAGAGGTCAGGCTCATTGTACCTGGCTTAAGACTCCCATCCTCTGATCACATGGTTGGCCTCTGAGTCACCTCATTAGCATAAGCCCAGGTGTGATCTCCGGACCTGGCATGAATAACAGAGACACTCTTGTTGGCTTGGGAAATTATAAGAATTTAGAATTTAGGTTATCTGAGGAATCAGGGACAAAGATCAGATAAATTATTATACAACAGAACTGCTCCTCACATAATCCTAAGTAAGGTGAAGAGGACAGAGGTCAGTGACTATCCCCTGTGCCACCCAGAGCAGCCCCTTGCCCAAGGAAATGGTGAATCTCCCTGGGAGAGGAAGCAAGATGCAGTGACCAGGCCCTGCCACAGCTGCCAAACTGCCAGCTGGTGGGGACTCCCAGGAGGGAAGTAGCTTATGCCTGGAGAAACCACTGAGGCCCTGAATACATGGGCACCTGAACTCAGGCTTCAGGTCACATCTCAGGGGCAAAAGCCCTGCCATCACTGGGAGGTCCCCAGACCACCCAATGGGGGATGGAACTGGGGAATTCACGCAGGGGTGAGGCTCTGAGGACCAGGGGTGGACGCTGCCAGGAGCATGGGTCTCTGGATGCTGGGAAGGGAGTAAAACCATTGGAGGCTGACAGGCCATCCTTTGTCCCCTTAATTAGAGATGATTCGGTCAGCCACACCGTTCCCTCTGGTCAGCCTCTTCTTCATGTTCATTGGCTTTATCCTGAGCAACATCGGACACATCCGTCCCCACAGGACAATCCTGGCCTTTGTCTCCGGCATCTTCTTTATCCTCTCAGGTAAGCTGCGTTGTTTTCTTTTCATGGACTTTTGACATTTAGCTCCTAAACTAAGAAGTCCTGGTCAGCCCCCTAGTCCTAAAAGTACAGAGCAAGGGGTGTTTCCTACTGCAAACTTCACAATATAGCCAAGGCCATACAATAGCTTTGAGACACCTGAGGTTGTTCAGCAGGGACGACAGGATCAGAAATGTAGGATTGAGCTGGGCCGTGTGATGTTGTTTCAATGATATTAATAATAAAAGGGGTTCATTCGAGGCAGCAGTGTTCAAACATGAGTTAAGTACCAAGGAAGATTTTGGTTACACCTATTTTCCTTTACCACTCATCATTTGAGATGCCCCAGTTTTGTAACATAATGCAGATGGAATTAAACCTGAACAGCTCAAAACAGAGTAATTAATTATGTCTCGATTCAATTACAGTTACTAATTGATGGGCCTGCGGCAGTCATGTGCACAGTGGCAACAGGGTTGGGCACCCCGGCCTCTTGATTGAAGGCCTGCCAAAATCTCACAAACTCTCTTTACCTCCCCTGCCTGAACATCTCAGGCCGCAGTGCTGTCAGGTGGGCTGCTCAGACCCCGGGCCACATTGGCAGACTCCATGGTGACGTGCACAGCTGGAGACAGAGGTTGGGGCTGTTTTACTTCTCAGCACTGTGAAAACGACTTGCCAGCTGAGTGGTTCACATCAGTGTCACCTGGGCAGCTTTTAAGAAAATAGAGTGCCAGGGCGCCAGGCCAGGCCAAGTGAATCAGAACGTCCAGGGCTGGCGCTCAGGCATGTGTCTGACAGGTGGGGACAGCGGGTGAGGTGCCCTGGGGGTAGCCCATGGCTCAGAAGGGAAGCTGGACAGGGAGCCTTCTTACCTGCAACCAGGCATAAGCTACTTCCCTCCTGGGAGTCCACACCAGCTGGCAGTGCGGCAGTTGTGGCAGGGCTTGGTCACTGCTATCTAGAAGGTGCTGGGCTAAGCAGGGTCCTCGGGAGGAAACTCCTGTTCTCCTTTGAGTTCCAAAATGAATGTATGGTCACGCCAAGGCGGGGGCTCTGTTCCTGAATGGTGAGGGAGGTGGGGCTTCTGTGCTGAGCCCCCCTGCTCCCCGCCCCACGCAGGCCTCTCTCTCGTGGTGGGCCTGGTGCTCTACATCTCCAGCATCAACGACGAGGTGCTCAACAGGACTAAGGACCCTGAGACCTATTTCAACTACAGATACGGATGGTCGTTTGCCTTTGCTGCCATCTCTTTCCTTTTAACAGAGGTAAAGCCCTCCCGCCGAGCCCGCCAGCCTGGGGGGTGGGCCGCTGAGCTGAGCACCCTCGCCCGCCCTCTCCACTTCCCATTCATCCAGGAAGCCATTGCTCTCGTACCCCGGGTCTCCTGCCCCTGGGGCGTCCCCTGTCCGTGTCCCACCTCACACGCCCCCGCCCCGCCCCCAGCCGGGACGGCGAGGCGGCCCGACCGGAGCTCCCCCTCTGCCCTGTCGCTGCAGAGTGCCGGCGTGATGTCCGTGTACCTGTTCATGAAGCGGTACACCGCCGAGGACATGTACAGGCCCCACCCTGGCTTCTACCGTCCCCGGCTGAGCAACTGCTCCGACTACTCGGGCCAGTTCCTCCACCCGGACGCCTGGGTCCGGGGCCGCAGCCCCTCCGACATCTCCAGCGACGCCTCCCTGCAGATGAACAGCAACTACCCGGCTTTGCTCAAGTGCCCCGACTACGACCAGATGTCGTCTTCGCCCTGCTGAGCCTCGGCCGCCTCCCGCCCTGGACCGCGGACGGCCGGTCGGCCCTCCCTTTTCTCCCCGGCCGCCCGGAGCCCCACGCCGGTGGCTGACAGCCTCGGCTGCAGCGCCCGCGACTGTGCCCTGCCCCACGCGCTCCGGGGGCCTCTCCCGCGCGGCCCCGGGGAGGCCGGGGCGGTCGGGCAAGCTGATTGGCTGAGAGCACAGGGCAGCCCCACCCCTCGACTGCCAATCACGGCCGCAGCTCTGTGAAGCCAGCAGCTGTCCGGTGCCCCCTGCCCCGCTGTATATTGTTCCTGCGCTCCCAACTCCATGCTCCCAGGCAAGGCCATCTCTGAGATGCCAGATTCCTTCCACGGACGCAGCCGGACTCGCGCATTGCCAATTGGCCTGGCGCTCAAGTTCCTGATCTCCTGGCCGCGCCGTCGGCCAAAGGGTGACTGATGTAGAGGTCTGGATAGCTCAAAAATGCCAAGCAAGCAGTGTTCCTTCTGAAATCCTTTATCCTTCTTTGTCACTTACGTCCCTCCTTACAACACATGGGCCTGTGCCGGCTCCTCCTCGCGCACAGGCTGTGAACCTGCCCTCTGTTCCTCCCACCACAATGCAACTGGCCCAGGGTCCCAAGAGGCTAAGTCGGGGAGGGAATCTGCCGCCACACTGATAAAGTCACAGAGAGGCGTTAATGGCTGAAGATATCTTAATATGCATGCCCTTTGATAACATACTCTACAGGCGTTTGTAATGCCTTAACCCAGAGAAGTGATTCTGACAACGAGAATTTTAGAATTGGGCTAGTTTAAGTTCCTATTACCAAGTACTGCTTCTGGTCCCAGGGACACTGTCCCTGCTTACCAGGGAGATGTTTCCAGACCAAGGCCCTACCTACAATCTAATCATGTAGACAGATGTCTATACCACCTAAGTAAAAGGTAGCTACCTTGGATTTGGAGCTAAGTTTGGTGACACCTGGTGCATTTTGAGTCCAAACAAGGCAGATGTGGATTGACTTCAGCTGCTCTCCTGAGTATGCCTGTGAACATTTGGGAGTTGCCAATTTAATCCTAACGTAGGGGAGCGCCTGCTTCCTGGGCATAGGATATATGCAGACCAATCAGATGCCTGCAGAAGACGAGGCAGTGTGGCACCTGTTTCCCAGGTGGGAAACCTGAGTTGGAGAGGTCTGAATCACCTTCCCTGAAGTCCAGGGGCAGCAAACAGTGAGGCAGCCACAGCAAACCGTGACTGTGATCTTGGTGGTCCTCCAGACATCAGCTCAACTTGTACATTTTTGATTTTGAGATGTTGAGTAGCAAAACACTGCTGTGCCCCCCTTTTTGCACATTTTGGCTATGCTGGCTTTTTTTTTGCTCTCTCTACCATTAGTTTCGCTGCTTCCCAGCCTCGGGCTAAGACCAAGCGTAAGATGCCATTAGGTCCTGAGTGGGCAGCACATGGGCTATGGCACGTAGTGCAGAAAGCCACACACCTGGTGTGTGTAGCTCAGGCTGCTGAACAAACTACCACCAACTGGGTGGCTGATGTAACAGAAATTAATTTTCTCCCAGTTCTGAGGACCAAAGTCCGAGATCAGGTGTTGGCAGGATTGGTTTCTTCTGCAACCACTGTCTTTGGCTTGCAGGTGGCGGCCTTCTTGCTAGGTCCTCTCTTGTTATGCCCCTGCACCCAGCTGCCTCTCAGTATATCCAAATTCTCTCTTCTGGGCAGCACCTGTGGCTCACAGGACTAGGGTACTGGCCCTATATACTGGAGGTGGCAGATTCAAACCCAACCCTGGCCAAAAACTCCAAATTCTCTCTTCTAATAAGGATACCAGGTAAACTGAAGTGCAGCCCACCTAATTAATTAGATGATTAATTTTAATTTAATCACTCTTTAAAGGCCCTGTCTCCAAGTCCACTCATATTCTGAGGTACAAAAGGCTAGGGCTCCAACATACGAATTTAGGGGAGGACACGATTCAGCCTACAAGCGGCAGGCTGTTTGCAGCTGGAATATCCCACATTTGTTTCACAACATGGTAGAGGGGAAAGAGAAGAAAAACCGATTCTGGTCCCAGTTCAGTCATCAACTCACTGTGGATCCTGGGTCAACCCCCTTTTACACAGAATTGTTTCTGGGCAAACACCCCATGTACCCACAACGCTGATGATTCAGTCTCATGTAGAACGCTCTATACTGCATATGTATGTGACTTGTCAGCCTTTGCCTATGAACTGGTAGCAAGTTCAAGGCCTCAGCTTCCCACCTCTTTGGCATCCTTGCGATGACTGTTGTATTCTGTGGTTACTGTTTATGGAATAATACCGAAACCATGTTTTCCCTCAAAGCAGAGGAATTGGTTAGCATGCTTGGAGGCAATTAGGTAGCAGTCCTGAACAGGACAATTGTTTAGATGTGCTCTTCTCCAATTTTTGTCAATGTAATTAGCTCCTAAGAGGCACTTTTCTCTCTCTATGACACTCTTTCTCTGTCACTGCACCAGGCTTGTTTTTGTGCACATGGAAAAAATAGAATCCACCCTTAAACACAAGCTGATTGTTGACTGTGGCATTATTAGGATTGGCCTTTACCGGCCCGGATGCTGAGCTGCTAATGAAAGAAAGAGCTCTTACCCTGGAACAGGCGGCTGCATGTATCTTTGGAACACTTTCTCCCTTCATGGGAGATGGGTGAATGTATCAATAATTGTACCATCATTACAGTTTCCTTTCTGTCTGTTAAACCAATCCCAGAACAGGACCTTATTTGCAGCCTCACCCCAATCAAAAGATTTATATCCAACATTAAAGTGTATAAATTCAACTCAAGCTATAAATTAGTCTCTTCCTCAACACAGTTTCTGATGTTTTGTTTCCTTAAGCACTGTTAAAAAATACTGTGGGCGCTCACAATTTTTTACCCTCAAGAAATGGGAGGGATAGAGTAATAAACCGAAGTGTCATGAATTGTGGCATGAAATGACTCAGAGTTACCAGTCTTTTTTTTTTTTTTTTTTTTTGAGACAGAGCCTCAAGCTGTCACCC
>CAUYRH010117346.1:0-26296 GCA_963574655.1 Perodicticus potto | reverse complement strand
ATTAAAAGTCGATGACCATTCTCTTCTAGCTTGAAAGGTTTGATCAGAGAGATCTGCAGTTATTCTAATATTCTTCCCCTTGTAGGTAATGGATTTCTTACATCTGGCTGCTTTCAGAATTTTCTCCTTCATATTAACTTTAGAGGACTTAATTATGATGTGCCTGGAGGATGTCTTATTTGGGTTAGGTCATGCTGGGGTTCTGAAACTGTCTGCTATCTGAATTTCAGAATCTCTTGGCATGTCTGGAAAGTTCTCTTTCATAATCTTATAAAGAAGAGACTTTGTGCCTAGTGACGCCAATTCATCATTTTCAGGTATACCTATAAGGCGAAATTGGTTTTCTTCAAGTTATCCCAGAGCTGTCTGAGAGAATGATCCATTTTTGCCTTCCATTTCTCTTCCTCTTTGGAAGTTTGGGAGCGTTCCAAAGCTTTGTCTTCCATGTCAGAAATCCTTTCTTCTGCTTGCTCCGTTCTGTTACTGAGGGATTCTACTGTATTTCTCAGATCTTTGAGAGCTGCAACTTCTTGTCTCAATGTGTCAAAATCTTTGGTCATTTTGTCTTTGAATTTGTTCAGTTCTTGAGACACCTTTTGGGTCATCTTTTGGATTGCTGCTTGACATTCTAATTCCATCTTTTTTCCTCCATTGGGCTGATCTTATTTGTATCCAGACTCTGAATCAACTTCTGACATCTCAGCCATTTGCTTATGCAAGGGATCTTGTGCTGTATCTACCTTGTTGTTCCTTGGGGGAGCTGATCTACTCTGATTATTCATACTGTCAGAGTTTTTCTGTTGATTCTGCCTCATGATTATTTTCCCCTGTTGCCTATGACTGTCCTCAGAGTTGGGGAGGTTTCTCTCCCATATCAGACCCTGCCACGATCACTCTGTTGTTACTGGATCTTTGTAGGGAGTGACCCTGTGTAACTCCTCTGGGACTGCCCCACCCAGGGAGTTCTGGCTGCTGCATGCCCAGATCAAGCAGCAGGGTGTGGGATGGGGCACCCGGTGACCTTTGCAAAGGGAGCCTGTGCCTCCAGCAGTCTATGGCTGGGAGTAGGGCTCCGGAGGGAGGGCACGGGTCTCGCAGCCTCCTACGTTTCTGGCCAGATGGGCGGGGCCAGTGCGGAGGCAGAGAGGGTAGGGGAGAAGGCAGGTTGTGTGGCTCCCAGAGTTTCTGGCCCGGGCAGGCAGGTTGAGGCCTGGCAGCTTTCTTGAGGAGCCCCTGGCTGGTGTGGGCGGCAGGCGAAGGCCCAGCGTAGGGTTCCCAGCAGGGTCCCTGGCCACAGCAGGCCAGGCAGCGAGCTAAGGCCCAGCAGAGTCCCTGGCTGCTGCAAGCAGAAGGCCAAGTCCTGGAGGGTGTGGATCAGAGCCACACGGGAGTCCCAGAGGGTGACAGGCCGAGGCCAGGCAAGGCACAGATTGCCCTGAGAGGGAGTCCCAGTGGACTTCCTGGCTGCTGTTGGCAGCGGGTCAAGGCCAAGCAGGGGTACCAACTGGGGCTGCACAGGGTTCCTGGTGGTGTGGAGTTCCTGGCTGCTGTGGGCGGAGGGCCTGGGGCACTGATTGGAGCCAAGCAAGGGCCCTGGCAGGCAGTAGGCTGAGGCTGGGCCGAGCACAGATCACCCCGGGAGGGAGTTCCAGTGGACTTCCTGGCTGCAGCTGGCAGTGGGTCAAGGCCTGGCAGGGTGCCAATCAGGGCTACGCAGGGGTCCCGGAGGAGTGGAGTTCCTGGCTGATGTGGGCGGAGGGCCTGAGGCCCCGATGGGCAGGAGTCTCGGTGGGTGGCGGGCTGAGGCCTGGCAGGGCACAGATCAGCACCAGGGGAGTGTCCCTACGGACTTTCTGGCCGCTGCCAGTGGAGGACTAAGGCCCAGTGGGGTGCAAATCAGGGGGTGTGGAAGTCTGGCTGGAGTTCCTGGCCACTGGTGGCATGGGCCAAGGCCCAGCGGGGGTCCTGGTGGAGTTCCTGGCCACTGTAAGCGGCAGGCTGAGGCCCAGTGGGGCACAGATTGGAGCCACCTGGAGGTCCCAGCAGAGTCCCTGACCTGGAGGCTGGCTAGGGCTTGGTGGGTCCCTGGAGTCTCTTACCTGGCTGGCCGCCTGGTCCGGCAGATAGGGAGAGTTCTCAAGTCCTCCTCCCTCAGTTTCAGCAGAGGTCAGGCTTCTGGCACGTCAGGTAAGGGGGGAAGAGTGTCCTGGAAGTTCAGAATGGCGGAAGACTTTAGTTCAGTTTTTCTGCCTGAAGCTTGGTTTCTGGACGTCGCAGCTTGCCTCAGACGTGACCTGCAGCTATCACTTCTCTCTCTCTCTCTCATCTGGGCTCTCTGTCTTCAGCTCAATTGGACAGTTTCTGAAGGTTATCTTTCCTTTTGGACAGGAGCCTCTGTTGGAAGCTGCTTCCAGTCGGCCATCTTGCCCCTCCCTCCTCATCCTCAGTCTTTTAAAACAGAATAATTACCAACCTAGACTTTTGCATCCTTAAAGCTATAAATTTTTCCGTGTTGTTTGCATAAATACTTGTTAAATTTATTCCCAGATAGTTGATATTTTTAATTCTATTGGAAATGTTATTAAGAATTCACATTTAAAGTGTTTTTTCCTTGATTTCTGTCACGGGTTAGGATTCCTCTCTCTGATCTCCTCAAACAACACTCCTCAAAATAGGACTCATGTCCCTTGATAACTGGCCTGTTCTGTAACACTCCTCCTTCTGTTGATGTAGGCTGTATCGAAATTCAATTTCTTAAGTGCAGCAATAGCGGTGTTTATATTTCTTTTGATTTCACATATCTCTGTAGGAAATAGTTTACTAGGCCTAGGTTTTTTTGCTTTTTCATTACGGACACATTATAGGTACAGGGAAGTCTTTGGAGCATCTGGGAAATATCAGAAGACATTGTCCAAGTGCCTGCCTTGCTCTCAGCCTACGAAGTGTGACTCTTAAAATGAAAATATCTTTATTTGGTGCTCCATCTTAGAGCAAGGAAAAGACACTCTGCCCTTCACTGTTCTCACAGTGTCATGAAACTTCCTGAGGTGTTCATGATCAACTGTTTTGAGTCCTTCACAGTAAAGAAAATTTCACTGTGAATAGGAAGGTCAGGCATAGAAGGGAAGGGAAGTAACATGTCTGCTTTTAAGTTCTTTTGTCTCTGTATTCACTTATGTGAATATAGAAAAGAAAAAATACCATAAAAAGGAAAGTAATTATCTTTTATTGTATAGGTAAGACCATTTATGATTCCCTCAAGAATATCTCCCAAAAATGCTTCCTGCTATTTATGCAGCCCAGAAAAATATCTCCCTACACAATCCTGTAAGGTGGATAGTTAGGAATTGTTGATAGTGCAAAGACCCAATATTCACAATTGGTACCATATAATACAATACAATTATATAATTTGTGAATCTGAACTTCCTCTTTTTCTTCATTCTAAATTAGAATCTTTATAATGTTTTGTATTTCCCACCACTTGTTATCTCTTAATGACTTTTGTAAATTGTATTCTGTTAACTGCGATACCCTCTACATTTGGCATATTTCTACTGTTTAAGAGATAATGTGTAGATTTTCTAATTGAGCATTTTGTCTGAGTAAGGAATAGGAATGAGAACGTGATGAAACTTGTCTATATTTGAAAAGTTTTGACATGTGAATATTGGGTGAACACATATGAACTTTAAATATCATGAGATGCCAAGCAGTTTGGGAGGATTGCAGATTGTAAATTAATTGCTGGTACTTCAGCTAATTAAAAAATCAGCATTTCCCAAGGGTCTAACATTAAAATCTTCATTTTGGTTAAGGACTCCAGGTATTTTTAGAAGGTGATGTTAACAATGGCTAATGTTTGCTGAAGGTTTACTATATGTCAGGTATAATTCTTAGCATGTTGCATGTAATAACTCATTTAATCCTTCTAATAAGACTACTAGATATATACTGAAATTATTATTCCCATTTTGAATGAGAACCTGAAACACCAAAGGATTACGTGATCTGCCAAGGATATTCAGCCAGGATCCAATCCAAGCAGTCTGTTTTATATCCAGTGTTTTTGTCCACTATGCAAAATGGTTTTCCAAGAGATGGTAATCATTTTAGTAATAGGAGCAGAGTAACTTCCAGGAGACTAGATGTAATATTGTAATGGTGGGCTAACGTTCAGCATTGTCTTCTTAATGAAAATATTATTCTCCAAGTCATATCTGAATCCAGGACCAGTCTTAGAGGTTCCGATGTTCATGAAATGCCATATATAAAATACTCTGGAGGTCTGTTATCCAGACTGTTTTCTCTGTGTGTCACCAGATACCTGAGAATCATAGGGAAAATTAAGGAAAATAATTACTTCAAAATTAGATGAATTAGCATTTTGTTTGTTTTAATATCACCACATGAAAAATGTGGCCTTAAAATTCTGTTTGTGTGTGTGTGTGTGTTTGTATAAATATATGGGGGAAACCCAGCAAAGTAAATTAATACTGTAAATAGATTCTAATGAGGTTGTTCAGCATATAGAAAAGTAATATAAACATAGGAAGTAGAGGTCCTTATGTTAGTCACAGATTGGTTAAAATCTTCTTTCTGACCCTCCAAAGATGATTACTGGTGGTAATACTTGATCCCTTAGAAAATATCTGTCCCTGCCTGACACTTCCTGTTCATTCTCGAGTTGGTCAGCAGCTTCCCACTGCTTTCTACTGACGTCCGTTCCCCTTCTATGTGGCCCTGCTCTAGTTCTGGTACAACTCCATCTCTTAGCTATTAGTATATACTTTGTTGTCAGATTTTACTTCTCTAGATCCTTATGTCTTCCTTAAAAATTCGTTGGAAATACAGAATGATATGATGCCTCTTAGCAATTTTCACATCAAGTTACACATAGAAAAAGAAAACTTCTGCATACGCTGGGTTTATTTGATGAGACAGCTCATGTCACAGACAATAAGCCAGAGATTCGGCTGCCCCGGGCCTTGCCTTGATGACCTTGGGCTAAAAGAATCAATATTACTTGTTCTTGCCCTTATACAGAAGTCCTGATGTAGTGGCAATAATACATTATTTGAGGCCAGATAAATCAAGGTTTTCATTTAGACTTTGCTCTCCCATAGCTCTTGATAAAAGACCACCCTCTGCTTTCTAAGCTGTAAAATAGGCATAATAATATCCAAAGGGTGAGGAATACTTTTTAACCTTCTCCCATTCATCCTACACCTACTTATTCCTTTTCCAGTTAATTTCCAGGAGAGAAGTTGGCAATTCAGGTGGTGAGAGTTCTAAGATGCTCATCAGGTCATATTAATACAGAGTTAAAAGCATGAACATGCACTCCACCTTCCACTCTGTCCTCTTCATGAAGTCTGGTTATAACCTTGCAAGCTGCGGATGGGAGGAAGATGCAGACAAACCAGAGGTTCCCTCACCTTAAAGATATGTCTGAAAAAATTGTATTTAATTTGTTAAGAGATTTTTTTTATTTGAATAACTACTGTTTTGCTTACATGGTTTAGGTCACAGGAGATTAAAAAAAAATGGAATTTAACTTCTATTCTCAATGAGCTTGGGATTTATCCAAGAGAGGACAGAACAGAAGAATAATAATAGAAATAAAATTTTAGAAGCACTGTGGTCTTAGAGTGAACATGGAACCAGGTTGGGAACACCAGAAAGGTCTTTTCAGGCAGGAGTAGCTGTAGCATCAACACGGCTGGTTTACTATGTGCTTTCAATTGCTTTACCTCCCTATTTATGTTTCTACACTTCTCCAGGGAAAAGAATATTTCTGCTGCTCCTTCCAGAATTTTTTTTTTAATAATTTTATTAAATCAAAATTGTGTACATTGGTGCAATCATAGGGCAGAATGTGCTTCATATACAATCAGAAACATTTTGATCGTACTATGAGAGATAGCCCTCATAGCATTTTCTTAATCACTATATAAAGACATTGATACTCTACATTTTAAGAAACAGAAACGAATTTAAAGAGAAAAGAGGGTGAGGAGGGAAAATAAAATGGTAAGAAGAGAAATAAAAGTTAGATTTAATTTGGCATGGTAATCCTTTTCCTGCTAATCCAAAGATATAAATTTGGACCAGCAGATTTCTTTGGTTATTTCATCTGGAACTCTGAGATACTCCACAGGAGTCAGTAAAGCTTGACAAAGAAATCCACGTGCATTTCACAAGGACATTGCCACAGGAATGCATTTCACAGGGACATTGCCACAGGAATGCTAAGATGAGTAATTAATGCCAGTCTCCTTTTTTATGCAGTGTGAAGGGGGGCAGGTATTAACCCTGAAGCAGTGCTTTTGGGGAAGGATGCAGAAAAAGCATTTTTCCCTGTAAAAATCTTGGAAGAATTCACACTGGTCCTTCCTCATTTTCTCGACTTGAGTCCGACCACCCTGGGGGTATGCTCCATGCTGCCCTCACTGCTAAGCAGGGTCCCTGATAAATTTGTCTGTTTCTCTTGTGCTTTTGGGAAGAAATAGGTATAGGGTTCTTACTCTCAAGATAAAGGAAAATTTTTGAATCACATTTGAATGATCAGACATTTCTCATCCAGTTTATTTTTGGAAAAAGGAAAAGCAAATAGTAGGAATATGGGTATCGTAGAATTGTGACCATGAAACCGCAGAAGAGATCTTTGACTTATAACTCACTTGTGCTAATTCTTCCCCCAGCTCTCTGATCATCCATGGTGAAATCTAAAGCAAACCAAATTTCAGCTCCGACAGAAGTCTGAGTACTTGGCGTCTGGGAGGTCATGGGCTGTGAACACCTCTGGGAGAGGGATGGTTCAACGGCTCAGCTGATGTTCGGACTGAAAAACTGGGGGAAGCAAATTGATTATATCTGAAAAGAATTTAAAGGAAACTAATTAGTGCAGTGGAAGAAACTAGGAGCTGTTTACACATGTGCCCAGGTATAGAAAAACCAGTATTGGCTTTTGACTGGAAGAAGGAGCAGGGTGCCTCTCCTCTGGCTAATTAATACAGGCTTGTGTGGGAATTTAGTTACTCATAAAGATTGCTTCCACTGAGTTGCTGTTTTTCTAATAGGATGGGAAGGCTGGGTTTCTGTAAATGTGGGTCAGCCATGTGATGAAGTGACCCAGATTTCTGCAACAGCCAGAAGAAAGAGCAGGGAGAGGAGCCACCAGCTCTTGGCCGCACACAGGTGAGCACAGCGCCTGCTCCTTTGGCTGACGGTGGAGCGTGAATGTGTTTTCACTCGGAAATCACATTGTAGCGTTCCCTCTAAAACAGGCAGGTCCAGTATTAGGTCTTTCTGTTTATTCTCAATTATGTATTTTCTAACGAGACCTTTTAAGCATTTGAATTACGGTACACTTTTTAAGGCTGTGGTGATGGTTGGGATAGCCAGCGGCCCAGGGCACGAGCTGACGTCCCCCAGTGACCATTGGTGCAGAGCCTGGAAGTAGACTCGGGCTGACTTTAGACTACTCATCTCTTAACCATTTTATTTATTTTAATTTTTTTATTTTTTTTATTAAATCATAGCTGTGTACATTAATGCAATCATGGGGTAAAATGTGCTGGTTTTATATACAATTTGAAATATTTTCATTGAACTGGTAAACATAGCCTTCAGGGCATTTTCTTAGTTATTGTGTTAAGACATTGATATTCTACATTTAGTAAGTTTCACCTGTACCCTTCTAAGATGCACCATAGGAGTGATCCCACCAATTACCCTCCTTATCTCTTTGCCTCATTTTCTCTATGATGTAGCAACTATTGTACAGAGTTTTTTTCTGTTATTAATTCTATTCAAGATTACATGATTTACTGTAGAAAAACTAGACAACATGAATAAGCAAAACACGAAAGAAAAATACAATTGTAAAGTAGGAAAAGAAAACTCATCCTTTCTACTACCATTCAGCAAAGTCCATTCTTGTGGTTCTGAGGCAGCAAACAAGAGGCAGTTCTGTCACCTGGTTGGAAATCACAGCTCTGTCACTTCTTAGCTGTGGGATTGGGGCAACTTACTTGATCTCTTTGTATCTCAATTTCCTTGCTGGTAAAATATGAGTGTCTACCTCAAGAAAATGTATTGAAACACATAAAAGACTTTGAACCTAGCGAACATTCAATACATGTTGGAAAAGACATTGAATGAATGCTTAGATGAAATGTTTACCATGTGGTATAAAGTGGTTGATGTACTTAGTCCCTAGTTCATTGCCTACAGCAACAATAAAAACAGAATGGAACTTGCTTAACCCAGTGCGTGGGCAATAAGTATTATATAAGTGTTAGTTATTATTATTGCCTACACATTATTCATTACATGTGTGTGGAATGAATGGATGTCAGTCACTGCCCTTGGGTAGTTTGAACTTGACAGAGACAAGAGAAGATTTGTGAAATAATAAATAAGTTGTGAGCCACAAGGTACCCAATTTAAGGGGAGAAGTCCCAAAGGGCTATTTTACTTGGGGGCTTCCTTGGAGTGTTCGATTGATTAACCAGCTTGAATATTACTGGATAATAGATCTGGGGCCAAGTCATAGATCATTCTGCCAGGACCAGATTATGTCATGGCTTCATTCATTTATCTTTTTCCTATTTTTTTCTTTCTTTCTTTCTTTTTTTTTTTAAGCAAGCATTTCCTGAGTGCTCATTGAGTGATAAGAATTGCTCTTTCCCCATAAAAGGTCTCACCATTGGAGGAACACCACGACAAGCCAGGAACTTGGGAACCATCATTAATTCTTTCTTAGTCATGTGAGTTCCTCCCACCCCACATAAGCCATAGAGTCCACAGACACAACCATTGGTTGCCAAATTCTGTGAACTTTCCCTCTTTAACATCTTGAATTGGGGCCTTCACTTTGTCCCTGATGCCCCACCCTTACTCCAGTCTCTTGTTTCTGAATTTCCTAAAATTACCAATCTCCCCACCCCCACACTACCCACACAGCTTTCTGCTAGTTTTCCAAAATGAGGTTCTGATCATGTCACTACCGGCTTAAAAACCATTTAATGGCAACCACCCCCATTTAGCATTCAACTTAGAGAAAGACCCTTCCTCCCCGTCCTTACTCCAGACTGATAGTCATGCTGAACTCACCTGCCTGGCTCTCAGGCTCCTCAATCCTCCAAAGTGCTGCTCCTGTGGCCTCACCCAGCATTTGGTGGGCTAATACCTACCTCCCCCCGCCCTGGCACTTGGTTCCCACTTGTCCTCTTTGTGGAAGGATGCTCTGATAACATGACACCCCTCACATACGCGCACACCAGCACACACACATCAGCCCCCACAGTCGCTGGCATTGCTGGCTCTTCCTGTTTATCACAGTACATTGCAGTTCTCTTTTGAGCCACAGGCCCCCTAACCAGAGAGTGGCCTCAGCAAATGTATTTGGATCTCTAGAATCTGACGCATAGCCCCCTTCCCACAAGCTATGGAGTCCCAGACACACCCACTGTTGCTGAATTCCATGCACTGGCCCTCTTTAACATCTTGAATTGGTGCCTTTGCTTCGCCCCCGGCATCCTTTCCCACAAAGTTCGAGCCTAGTGCCAGTGGGGGAGTAGGTATTAGCCTCAAATGCTGGGTGGGGCTTGCGGCAAAGCGAGGCCACAGGAGCAGCATTTTGGAGGATTGAGGAGCCGAGAGCCAGGCAGGTGAGTTCAGCGTGACTAGCAGTCTGGGGTAAGGAAGAGGAGGAAGGGTCTTTCTCTAAGTTGAATGCTAACTGGGGGTGGTTGCTATTAAATGGTTTTAAAGCCAGTAGTGACAAGATCAAAACCTCATTTTGGAAAATTATCTGTAAACTGTGGGGTAGGGGAGAGTGGCAATTGTAGGAAATTCATGAACAAGAGACTAGAGTAAGAGTGGGGCATCAGGGGCAAAGTGGAGGCACCAATTCAAGATGTTAAAGAGGGAGAGTTCACAGAATTTGGTAGCCAGTGGGTGTGTCTGTGGACTCCGTGGGTTGTGCTGGGTGGGGGGGTCTTACATGACTAAGAAAGAATTAATGATGGTTCTCAAGTTCCGGGCTTGTTGTGTGTTCCTCCAATGGTGAGACCTTTTGTCTAGATTAAACCTGTCGGAGAAAGAGCAAGGTTAAGGTGGGAAGATGATGCATAAGTTTATTTTTTTTTATTCAATCATAGCTGTGTACATTAGTGCAATCATGGGGTACAATGTGCTGGTTTCATATACATTCTGAACTATTTTCATCAAACTGATTAACATAGCCTTCATGGCATTTTCTTAGTTATTATGATAAGACCTTTATATTGTGCATTTAAGAAGTTTCACCTGTACCCTTCTAAGAGCATCGTAGGTGCGTTAAGTCGATTTTGACGACTCACAGACACGTCAGGCAGCTTCCCAGTCAGGGTGGGGCTGAAGGGGAAGCTGTGTTGGGCCCTGGAAGACCTGGATCTGCTCCATGTGGAGCATCTTCTGCTAGTGGGATCAATGTGTATCTCTTGGTTTTTCCTCATTAAGGAGAGTCAGGAGCTAAGTTCTATCTTCTTAGAGCAATTGTCCTGTCAATAGGGAACCATGGTATGCTGTCGTTTTAAATACAGCACAAAGATCTCGCCTGGCAAAGGGACTTGCTCTGAACTCCTAATTTCCACATTGGGGCTTTTTGCCAGGCTGAGACAGCGCTTAGAAGCAGGGAGAAGTCGATTACCACTGACTACAGTTTTTGAAGTTCTCACTCCAAGCTGGTATAGTAATGAAATTTTTATGATTTCAACATGGCATATGGACATGTCACAATTATTTATCTTTTTATTTTTATTTTTTTTCAAGTAAAAGCGGTGAAATTCTCTGAGGAGCTGTGTTCTCACCTTGAGGCTGAATCTGATTGTGCTACTCTTCCTTCCCTTCCCCATCCCCACCTCTTACTTGGTCAAGTCATTTTATTTTTATTTTTTTAATTTTTATTAAATCATAGCTGTGTACATTAGTGTAATCATGGGGCACAATGTGCTGACTTCATATGCAATCTGAAATATTTTCATCAAACGGGTTAACAATGCCTTCATGGCATTTTCTTAGTTATTATATGAAGACATTTGTATCCTGCATCTAGTAGGTTTCACCTGTACCCTTCTAAGATGCACCGAACGTGTGGCCCCGCCAATTACCCTGCCTCTACCCCAACTTCCCCCCTTCCCTCACCTCACCTCCCCTTCCCATTTCCCAGTCTTCTTGTGCTATAATTGGGTTATAGCCTTCATATGAAAGCTATAAATTGGTTTCACAGTAGGGCTGAGTACATTGGATGCTTTTTCTTCCAATCTTGAGATACTTTGCTAAGAAGAATATGTTCCAGCTCCATCCATGTAAACATGAAAGAGGTATAATCATCAGAGAAATGCAAATCAAAACTACTTTGAGATATCATCTAACTCCAGTAAGATTGGTCAGATCATTTGAAATACATCCCCGAATGGTGGGTTGCTTCTTGGTCCCCTGAATCTCTAAGCTGGAAGGAAATACTTAGCGCTCATTGTTTTGCATGCTCTGTGCTTGAGGTCAAGATCTTTCCTGGCAGACCAATGGTAGGGGAGCAGTATGCAGAGACGTGAAGACATGGCTGTAATTTATTTCGTGCTTGTCCTAAAGTTACATATTTCAGACATGGAAGGATAAAGAATTAGATTCATGTTTCAAAAGCATTTATTGAGGACTAATTATTGTGTATGTGAGGACAAGTTTCCTGGACGAGGGATAAGGGGTGTTGCATACAGAGATAAACAGCAGGGCAGAGTGGTTGTGACCTGAATAAGCTTATTAACTTCCCGGGAAGATGAGCTTCAAACAAGTCCATGCACAGTGGTGAGGAACGTACAGTAATAGAGGTATGTCCTAAATAGCATGAGGTTCAGAGCACTCCTCCCTGGAGAGTGCTAGGGCAGTCTTTCCAGAGGAATGCTTTGCGGGCAGCCTCCACGCTTGTCTGTCGTTTGGACCAGATGGTGTATTTGGGAAGGTCATGTCTATTTCTCTCAACTGGATTTTTGTTCCTTTTTATCTGTGCTTCTTTGAGTGTATTTTCTGCCTTGGCTTTGTATGCCAGTTTCTTAGGTAGGAGTCTTTTTCTGCTACACTCCCCTGCAGCACCTTCGGGGCAAGACCCCTGTCTGTTTAACTCTCTGTCCCCCGCCATGCCCAGCAAGTGCCCTAGCGACTCATGAAATCTTACATTGTATTTGCAGAACAGCCCTATAACCCTGATGATATTATTAGCACCATGTTTCAAGATAAGGAAAGTAATATCCAGAGCACTGAAAACTTTCCTCAAGGTGTCTGAGTCGGTTTGGGCAGCTTTAATAAAAGGCCATAGACTGTGTGGCTTAAACAGAAATTTCTTGCACCCAGTTCTGGAGGCTGGGAAATCAGATATCAGGATGCCAGAATGGTTGGGTTATGGTGGGAGTCCTCTTCTTGGTTCACGGACGACTGTCTTGTCTCTGTTCTCACATGGGTTGGAGAAGGAGACAGGGAAGTCAGCTGTATCTCCTGACCTAACTACTTTTGAAAGGCTCCATCTCCTAATATGACACCTTTGGGCCTAGGGTTTCCGTGTGAATTTTGGGAGGACGTGAACATTCATTCCATAGCATAAGGTCACACAGCGAGTTAAACTGGAACCAAGACCAAATCCAGGTCTTCGAACTTTAGCTCTTAAGCTCTTATCATCAAACCGCGTTATTCACTAATATTCACAGGAGGTAAGTGTGGGATTGCAACTCTGTGACACTGTGACAAATGGACCCCTACGTAAAGGATGCTTACTATCCTAGTTTGGGTTTCCCAAATATCTGAATTTAGGGAGGCTGCTTAGGGGAGCCCTTGTGGAGTGGTGAAGAAGAAATTCAAGAAAGGAAGGCAGCCAATAAAGGATTTGTTATTATTTATTTACCACAGTGAGTAACTGGGCCTTCATCCAGAGGGGAAAGTATGGGAACTGGATGTAAAACGCAGCTTAGAGTCATTCCCTTCAAGGGCCGAGAGAGCTGGAAATAGAGGTGCCAGGCTCCCTCAGTCCTGGATTGGGGCCTGCTGGGGAGTGGAGGGATGACTCCTCGGGCATATTCACCCTGAGACAAAATAGCAGAGTGGCTGTAATTAGTTCCATTAAAAGTGTCATAGAAGCAGTGGTAGCCATCCGGCGCATCCTGAATGGTAAGGGATGTCAGTGAGACCTTGCCAATGTCTCCAATGCCTTCTCCCTGCGTGGATCCCAGCTCAAAGATGAGTTTCTTGGGCACCTGGCTTTTGTCCATCAGGGATGTCACAGCAGGGACTAACTGTTGTCCGTCCCAGCTTTAGGCTGAGGACTCAAGAACACCTCAACTGGAGGCTTACAACTTCCTACGGAAGATTATTCTTATTTTATAGGCAAGAAAATGGTGCATGGACTTAAAATCAGGTTTGGGAGAGAAGACTTAAATGTAAGAAAAGTCAAAAATGGGTTCAGACAGGAAATACTAATAGTATTAGAAATATCGTAAGGCAGAACAGACTCCGTTGTCAAATGCAGGTACATAATAACTACCACTTAGCGTGGAGTGTGGAGGCGACATATTCTTAAAGTGCGTTTTAATCATTTAATCTTCACAGTAGCAGTTAGAAGTGAGGGCAATTATAATACTTTTATCTTTTGCTGATAACCAACCAGAGGCACAGGGACGTTGATTGCTGACAATGGCACGTGAGAGTCAGAGTCGGTGTTAGGTCTGTGTGTTCCCCGTGCCCCTTCTGTTAGATACCGTGGGGGTAGCAGTGCGACACGGAGCCTGTTACGCTTGGAGCTTTCCTTATGCGCACTGTCTATGTGTCTTCTTTCTCATCAGCAGCGTCTTCGTGTCACCTTGTAGAAAATCACAGGCATTCCAGACAGGGCTCACAGGCATATTCCCAGAAAGAGAATAGGTTTTTGAAGTCCCCACCAAAAATGACAGTATTTAAAGGAAAGCTTTTGATTGTAGAGCTAGGTTTTGTTGGGAGAAGCAAAGGTTCCTGAAACTAAAAATAAAACAAAACAAAACAATAAAGGAAGCTCTCCTAAAAAGCAAAGACTAGATTGGCAAGAGACGAGAGGAGGATCTGAAAGCTTTCCTCTCCCGATATAGTCTCCCAAGACTAGGATCCCCAGGTGAAGAAGGGGGAGAGTTAGATGGGCTTGAGCAGGGAGCCGAGCTCTAGGGCCAGCATGGTGGGACCGGGTCTGGGCTGACCCTCACAGAGAAAAGCAAAGCTGCGGACAGAGAGTTTGCCAAGGGCAAGCCACGGGCATCTCTGAAAGCCCAGCCATGTCCGCCCTGTCTCCTGTGTGAAGGCGCCGTGGAGCTCAGCATGGCTGGAGGGGCCTTCCATGGAAGGCTGTCTGTCTGCTGCTTGTGGCTCGTCCAGCAGCATCGAGACTCTCTGTTGCCCAGAGACTAAGCTGAGCCTTGATAGGAACCCCCCAGTTTGGGCAGTGTCCTTTATGAAAAAGGGAAATGAGACCCAGGATCCTCAAAGCTTGAGTCATAAGCTCCAGGGTCCTGAAGCTCTGCAAACCAGTGCTCGTCTGGGGGTGGGGGGAGATGACTTTATTTCAGGAGAAATGGCCAGTTCTCTCAGTTGGCTTCCTGGAGCAGGCAGGACTGAAGCAGGACCTTGAGGGGTGGCTAGGAGCCGGGAGGACTGAGGGTGAGAGAGCCTTGCAGGTTAGGGGAGCAGAGTGGGCACAGGTGTGGCCGAGGATGGGCGTAGTGAGTGTTCTCAATGCTTCCTTCTTGGCTTTTGAATACCAGATTGGAGTTTAGATATCAACCCAGCTCGTGGGCATTGGGAAGTCAGAGAAGCTATCATTTGTTCACTTCCTTATTGATTTTTATAATGCCTTGATACAATCCTCTATTAAGCATTTCACATAGTATTCACTTGATGTTCAAAAACAATTCCTGGGAGGCTGACAATTCCATGGAGCCTAAGGCTACGTAACCAAGAAGAGGTGGAACTCACAGATTTGATTTTACCTTCACAGAAACAAAATCTTGTGCTCATCTGACTATGGAGGGGTGGGCGAGACCTCCCCCACCGTGAGAGTGCTGGAGTCCTGAATAGCCAGATTGCAGCTGGTAGCTGGTGGACAGGCTGTTTAAGAACCAGACTGTTCCTGCAACTTTGCAAATAGGTATATGTGCCTAACACCTCCACTCCCCCAAAGGTTTTCTAGCTTGGTTATTCTCCTTCCCGTGGCTTCTTGTTCTCCCAGTGTCTACCGTGCTTGGAAAGTGAAATCCATGCCGATCACCCCTGGGCTTTGGCCTCAAGGCCGTAGGCAAATACTCCTTTATCTCACGTCTTTGTTCCTAGATGTGCACTTTTTTTTTTTTTTTTTTTGCAGAGACAGAGTCTCACTTTATTGCCCTTGGTAGAGAGCTGTGGCATCACAGCTCACAGCAACCTCCAACTCCTGGGTTTAGGCGATTCTCTTGCCTCAGCCTCCCGAGTAGCTGGGACTACAAGGCATTCGCCACAATGCCCGGCTATTATTCTGTTTTTGCAGTTCAGCTGAGGCCGGTTTGAACCTGCCACCTTGGGTATATGGGGCCGGCGCCCTACTCGATGAGCCACAGGTGCCACCCTAGATGTGCACTTTGTAAAAGATCAGTGGGTGTAACCTTTTATTTTCACTTTTCCAGACTGACTGCATTCCTGCGTTAAGGGAGGACCATGTGTAATCTTTACTGTGGGTCCTTATTTATGTCATTTGGATCTGTATCTGTCAGCTCATTAATTTGTCTGCTTTTCATTCAGTTAATGACAAATGTGGACTATGCAAATGTTTGACATTCAAAACAGACAGCTCAGCACTTTTTTGCTTTTAGCTCCTTTACTCATTCCATCCTACAGATTTATCTAAATGAGTGCAACAGTGGCCGTGTTCCGTCGTATCTGTACCTGTCCTTTCTGAAGTTATTATCGGGCACCTCAGAGTTGGGAACGGGATCTGTCAACATCCACAGTCCTCTGCGGTCCTTTGAGGTGGAAGGACAAGTGTCCCCTTGCTCTTCACACTGAGGAATCCATAACACGGAGAAGCCACCTCTCTGCCTGGTCAGGTGGGGCAGTGGCCGAGATGCTCACCGTGCTCGTTCCACTGTCACTCAGCATCCTGCTGTGGGTGGAGGTAACTCAGACTTTCACCATCAGAAAACCCAGCCCTCCCCGCAGACACACACGCACAGTGTTCCAGCCACGTTGAACCATGTTCCTTTCCCAGAATATCCCATACATTTTCTTGCCTCCAACCATCTTTAGGTGGTCTTATTGTTAATAAGAATCACAATAACAAAGCCAGTGGTAGGGACCAATTATCACTCAGATTTTCTAATCTAGTATTACCATTTTCTCACCTTCAGAGGACAAGCACTAAGGTGTGTTGCATTTCCTACGGAGGACTCTTTTCCATCTTATTCTAAGGTCGCTCCTCTGCCTGGCCTCCCAGGCTGCCTGGCTGACCACAGTTTACCCTGAGGCCTCCTGCTCTCAACACCTCCCAGAGCCCCCAGGCTACACCGAGTGCTGCCTCTTGAAGCCTGGGCACCACCCAGTACCAAACTGTCACAGCACCCTCTCACTGTGCTGGGTGTTTTGTCTGGATACCTCCTTTGTTAGACAGAGCCTGCCACACCCGTCTGGCTGAGGATTGTGTCACCAGGCTGAGTATAGTGCTGGACTGTCATTATTCAGTAGACACGAAGTGAGCAGCTGAAAAGGACGTGGCAGTTGTGATGGGAGAACGGCCCCCAGCACCCCTCAGCTGTTCTGAGGTTACCTATACTCTTGAAGTCTCTCCTCTCCCACTCCATAGTTGGCCATTACAAAATGCTTGTTGAGTGAGTGAATGAGTCTGTTGAAGAGGACTTTCAGTAATTTGTGATAGGCAACTTCTGGGAACTGACAGTGCCTCTGGTGGGGGTTGAGGGAGGGAGAGGAGGTAAGAGAAGTGCTTGGTAGGGATGGGGGTGTCTGATCCCATCTTTACTCTGGTCTTCGTGAGTTCCTATTTTCTAAGCGGATCCTAAATGTTAGAGTTGTGTAGAAGAAGAACAAAATGGCTCTCTAGCTGCTGTTTCTTTTCCAGCTGACTTTTTACCATTAGAGACTTAGGAATCAACCTCACCTAATTTCGCGTGCATAGGTGCCTGTGTGTACATTCATGGACATCTCTCTGGGGATCAGAGAGCAGTTCTATTTTGCCACCAGCCTCTCTTTGAAAGGTGTTGCTGTCACCACAGTGAAACATGTGGCATCAAAGCAGCAGTGGCAATTATGCTGCCATTTGGATGTCTGGGCTATGGCAGCATCTGCTGATGCTTTGAGACGTGGCTGCCAGGATTGCGCCTGCCAAACCATCTGAACCATATGTTCTCATCAGCAGGAGTACCCACATCCCAAGTCTTTCAGGGGTGAGGCATCACAGATCAACGACCGACATCTCGATCTGGAGAGGCACAGCTTGTGTTTGGCTCTGATAACTGAGGGGAGGGGACAGGACGCTTTGCAATTTTGATTTCAGAAACAATACGTGTTAAAAATAATGTTGAATGTACTTCTGATCCACCATAACCAACAGTGTAATTAATGGATTAATTAATTACAGAAAATGTGCAGCATTTTTCCAAGGCCTAATCTACTGGCTCATGTTAGTGAGAAGCGTCATTAAGCAGGATAGCATGAAGGGCCTCTCACAGAAGCAGGTGTTTTCCTAAGTGGCAGCAGAGTTTCTTAACTTCTGGTTGGGAAGGATCTCACTTTCTCTTGGCACGAGCACAGACGTTTTATATGCTACTGACTTGTATCTTGTGGTATCTCAGAATTGCTCTGGATTGCTTTCTGGTTGTCACAGATGCACGTGTCCCATTTTCCAGCCCTCTTCTTCCTAAAGAAGGGATGAGCCTGTCAAGGTTACGGACTGATTGTTCTGTTTCTTTCCACTCCGAGGAACCCACTACAGCATCAGACATGTAGGAGGTGTTCAGTAAATCACTCAATGAAAGAATTGTGCTGGCAAATGCTTAGGAAGCATTATGGCATGGGTTAAGTCACTGACAGATTATAAAATCCAAACTTTTATCAAACAAAATCTTTCTCTTATTTCCTCGTATAATGAGAATTAAGCAGGAAACATTTTCATTTTCAAATCGGATCCACGGTCTTTCCAGTTTTTTGGAAAGTCCGTGATTAATAGGAAAAATGGAATTTTTTCCTAAATATAGATTGCCATTGACTATTTATTTGTACCTACCTATACAGATAAAGGGCAATGGAATCTTTAAAAGTGGTGCAGGTTTTTAATTAAAACACATTAAATACATATAACCCTCCAGAATTCAGCTCCCAGAGTTAACGTAGGGACGTCTGCTTGTTTTCTGCCGTGCCCATTGGCTAGAAGAGCACCAGCTATGTAGATACAGATGTTGAATATTTGCTGAATGAATGGATGAACCCCAAATCCTTTTCACCCAGTTGAGAGCAGTATGCAGTAACCATTTGCCTGCCCAATAGTATTAGTTAAAATATTTTCAGGATTACTAAAGACTTTTCTGACAGTTTTCCTGGATGTATTTATTTGGTTCTTCGCTGACTTTTCCTTTGTCTTTTTGTAAAACTAAAAGACTTGAGGTTTAAATAGACCCTTGAATTGACTGACAATATTGACACTATTCAGCACTCAGAATGTATTTTCACCTTTCACATAGTGAGTGCTCGGTAAGTGTTTGTTGAAACGGTGCAACCTGTCTGATGGTCAGCTCTCTCCTATACATGGGCACATTTTTGTCCTCTGCTATTTATAAAACAGGACTGTCTGCAGGTAGGCCCAGGCCCTTCCTTCCAGCTTCATTTCTTACTGGTGTCTGCCCAGAGTCTTGCACCCCAGCCTCACCAGAGTTCTCCCTGTTGTACAGAGGTGCTCCCTTCTTTCCACGTCTTCCTTTCCCTCCCCGCTTGACGTCCTTAGGACCCAGATTCAGTCCCTTTTCCGGTCTGTTCCTGGGGTGACCCTGGCTCCTTGCTGTCCTTCTGGGTCACCTTCAGTGAGTTGTACTGCAGTGAATGCTCAGGAAGGGGTCTCTCCCCTTAGGGTAGTCATGCAGCTTTTCCACCCATCTCCTCTCCCCTGTAGCCTTCCCACCCCGACACCTAGCCAGTCAGCTGCACATTCAAGACACGTGAGTGTTTATAAAGGGAGGGGTGATAGCTTCCCTCACTACGAGAGTAGGTTTACATAGGAGTTGCATCTGATAAATGTAAGGGGATTGGCACACTTTCATGAGCCAGGCATTTAACAGTTTCAATCCTCAGAAACTCAGAGGGGCATATGGTCATGAATCTAGTTTATTCTGAGGAACCAGAGGTGTGAGTGGCTGAGTATAGTGTTTAAGTGGGACTAGATGCAAAGCAGGATTTGTTTTCTCATGTGAACCTTTGCACCCACCCCACCCCGCTAGCTCTGCAGACTCACTGTTACATGCAGGTATTTTATGTTGGCCAGAGAATTTGAAAGTCCTTACACTTGCTCCAGCCTGGCAATGGGGAGATCCCATTTGTATGCTTGGATAGCACCGTGGAGTGTTTTGCTGCCAGCAGGAGTTGGGCTCTGAGGTGTGGTATGAATCTGTTGCCTCTCCGAGCCCCAACCTGGAGAACAGCCAGGGGACCCCGTGAAATGCGGGGCTGGGATGTGAAACAGCAGCTTATAGATCAGTCATGCTGCGTCTCCTGGTTTCATCACCCCGTTCTTAGTGACGATCCAGCATTAGGTTTTGTCTTATGCTTCCTTTGATACTTTTATGAGCTAAATATCTTTATAAATAAATGAGATTTGGCAATAATGCACTTTTTCTCAGTCACTGATAAGATGATCTTTTATTTTAGGAATTTTGTCCCATTCATTTCTGCCACCCATTTGCACTTACACTAGACTGTAGCAAGACCAGAAATGTCCACAAAACGGTTTTTGGTTTGGCCTTTACTAAAACAAAAACTAAACTGGGAAATTTTTAATCTGGGCGTTAAGAAATACACTTGCCCAGATGTTAAAACTTAATTTCTGAGGGATGGGAGATCTTGTTTATGGTCTGTGAAGAAAGCTTAAAGGGAATGAGTTTAATCGTGTCAGAATATTCAGCATTCTTCTGACAGCAGCACACGGCCTGCTTTGCCATCATCTGACTGTCTCCCTGTCTAAACGGGATTCCCCATATCCTCAACATGGCTCTCATCGTTGCTTTTGAAGCTTTGACCGGGTTAAATCATTTCTACGTATGCAAAATGGATTGGCTGTACCCATTCCTCCAAATACCTGCCCAAACCAGCTGCTTCTGTTTCCTCTTGCAAGGTACACATGGCCGGAAGGTCACCAGTACTTTGGAGTTGGAGACTAGTCTGGGCTAGAGGGAGGCACCATCTCAGCGACTGCTCTATTTGACCATGCTTGCCACCCGTCCTCCTAAAGAGCTAACTGTTTTCAGGAGCCCCCACCCTGCACACACTCTACCTCTTCTTCTTTCTCACATTCAGTTTCTCTTTGTCTGCCTCCTGTCTGAAGGGGATTGTTCAGGGAGGTACCAGCGACCGTCGAGGTGCGTATGTTGGAGACTTACTTTGGCCACAATCTACAGAGTGAATTAGATGTTAGCGACCGTCGTGGTGCGTATGTTGTAGAAGGCCGCTTTACAGACTTACTTTGGCCACAGTCTACAGTGTGAATTAGATGTTAGCGACCGTTGAGGTGCATATGTTGTAGAATGCCACTTTACAGACTTACTTTGGCCACAGTCTACAGTGTGAATTAGATGTTAGTGACCGTCGAGGTGCGTATGTTGGAGAAGGCTGCTTTACAGACTTACTTGGGCCACAATCTACAGAATTAGATGTTACGCTGTGACCCAGGACACACAGGCAGGACAAGCACACGTGCCTCACAGAGCTTTTGTAAAATAATATTGTGTTCCTTCCCTAGGACTGGACACAGCAGAGTACCTTACCTGGGCAGCTTGAACAACAGAGACTTGCTGACTTACCGTCCTAAGGCAAAAGTCTGCGATACAGGTGTCCACAGGCTGTGCCTTCTCTTGGGGAGAACCCTCCCTTGCCGCTTCCAGCTGGTGGTGGTCACTAGTGACCCTTGGGTTTCAGGGCTTATAGCAGCATCTCTCAGTCACGGGGCCACCATCCTCCCTCTGTGCCTGCCTGTGTCCAAGTGCCTCCTCTTTAGAGACCACCGGTCACACTGGACTAGGCCCACCCAGTGACTTCATTCCTTCTGCACAGACCCTGTTTCCACATAAAGTCACATTCTGAGCTGCACTTTGGCAGGAGACACTCGGTTAGGATCCCAACATAATCTTTTTTTGGGTGGAGACACCATTTAACCCATAAGAACCTTCAAAAACACCTTCATCTTTATTCTCTCTCTCTCTTCTTTTTTTTTTGATCTTTCTGCCTTAGCATCCCAAGTAGCTGGGACTACAGGTACCTGCCACCACACTGGGCTAATTTTTCTATTATAATGTCTGTAGAGATGGGGTCTCACTCTTGTTCAGGATAGTCTTAAACTCCTGAAGTGGTCTTCCTGCCTCAGAGTCCCAAAGTATTAGGATTATAGGCATGAGCCACTGCACCTGGCCTTATTCTCTCTCTCTCTGTCTCTCTCGCTCTCGCTCTTTTCCGCCCCTCCTCTTCCCTCCCCTCTCTTTCCCAAGTGTTGCAACCCATATAGCCTATGGCTAGAAGGAGTAAGAGTTATAAGAAATACCTGTATGGCTCAATAATGGAACACCTGGGTGAAAAGGGCATGGAAAGGGATTCAGCTCTCCTAACAAGCACGAGAGCTTGTGAGATGAGAGCAGTGGTGAATTGGCAGTCTCTCCACCTGTGGTGGAGAGGCTCGAGATCAGCCTTCTATTAGGCTGGAGGAGAAGGCAGTCAAGGAGCATTCACATTCTATCACGGACCTGCTTACTCTGACTCTGTCTCCTCTCCTGCCTGCAGAACACCAGCACGGCGTCTCTCTGCTGAAGATCACTAAGCTTTGCTAAAGACTAAGATCTATCTTTCTACGAAGATCTATCTTTCTGATTTACTCTAAGACACTCTCTCTCCCTCCAGCTAAAGTAGATAACCCTCAGGCACCTAAGAAACTGTACCCGAGCAAGGTAACTTAGCGGTCCGTGTCCGGAACCTAGTTAAGCCGGCCCCGAGACCTGGCCAGTCCTGGACCCTGACAAGTGGTGTCAGAAGTGACATGTGACACCTGAGACCAGGACTTGTTCTGCTGTCTGGGCTAAAGCGCATGATATAGCGCATTGCAATCTTGAACTCCTGGGCTCAAACCATCCTCCTGCCTCAGTCTCCCTGGGAGCTGTAACTCTACAGGCACCACTGTGCCCAGCTCATTTTTTATTTTGTGTGGAAGGTGGTATCTCACTATGTTGCTTCAGCTGATCTCAAGCTCCTGGCCTCAGTTTCCCCACCTCAGCCTCCCAAAGTGCTGAGATGATAGTGTGAACCATCACACCTGGCCTATTAGGTTTTATTCTATTGGGTTCTTTTCTTTAATTTAAAAAATGTCGGTTGCTTCTCACTGAATCGATTTCATGTCAGTTTGAAAACACTGCTCAGGACGTGCTCAGAGTTTCAGTTCTGACTTTCTAATTATCAGTTTCCTCCTTTAAAAACCAGAACCATGATTGTAGTGGAATTAACAATGAGAAATATGGGACAATATTTGGGGAGTTAAATGCAGTAAGGACAAAGTAAAAATGGCCAGAAAAATTATGAGCATTAATCCGCTCAAATAAACTACATGGAAATCTTCATATCTAGTACAATCAGAACCGTAGTTGTACTGTAACTAAAAAATGCCATGAATGCATGGGATTATGAACAATTATATACACATATACATACACACCTTATATACATTATACATTTATTCTCTAATCCAGTGGTTCTCAACCTGTGGGTCGCGACCCCTTTGTACCAATGAAAATAAACCCTGCATATCAGATGTTTACATTATGATTTATAACAGTAGCAAAATTACAGTTATAAAGTAGCAAAAAAATTATTTTATGGTTGGGGGTCACCATAACATGAGGAACTGTATTAAAGGGTCACGGCATCAGGAAGGTCGAGAACCACCGCTCTAATCCTTTAATGTAAGGGTAAGAGTTTTGCTTCCGTTTTGTCAGTGCCTTATCAAGAGTCCCATGATTGACATTTCACACCATCTTTCTTGGATAATTTTCTTTTGGGGTTTCTTTATAATGGAGCGAATATTAAAAACACAAAAGTATTTAAGCGTAGAATTGTAAAGAGACCTTTCTATACCGATATGGGAAATAGTTAACTATTTTCCTGTAGCATTTTATAATCGTCTTGTCCACATCTAATTTGAATGATGATTAAAAAAATCAATTCTTGCCAGATCTAGTAGCTCACGACAGTAATCTCAGTACTTTGTGAGGCTAAGGGTGAGAGCATCTCTTGAGGCTGAGAGTTGTAGACCAGCCTGTGCAATGAAGCAAGATCCTGTCTCTGAAAAAAAGGTTAAAAATGTAGCTAGTCATGGTGGTGCACACCTATAATCCCAGCTACTCAGGAGGCTGAGGAGTTTAATTAAAATTATAAGATGTCGTTAAGAAGTAAAGGTAGTGGGCAGCGCCTACAGCTCATCAAGTAGAGCACCGGCCCCATATACCAAAGGTGGCGGGTTCAAACCTGGCCTCAGCCGAACTGCAAAACAAAAATAGCAGAGTGTTGTGGCGGGCACCTGTAGTCCCAGCTACTCAGGAGGCTGAGGCAAGAGAATCACCTAAGCCCAGGAGTTGGAGGTTGCTGTGAGCTGTGTGATGCCACGGCACTCTACCGAGGGTGAGAAAGTGAGACTCTGTCTCTACAAAAAAAAAAAAAAGAAGAAGGAGTAAAGGTGGCATGTCTAGTTATGGACACAGACACAGCTGATTGTTGATAGCACAGTTGGTGGAGCAGAAGAGATCTCCTGGGGAGATGCCTACTGGGTAAGACCCTTCACTTCAGCCATGGCATGGGTTCATACTACAGAGGGCATGGAGAGCAGTGGCTCATTTGCTAAGCTGGTGAAGTGGCAATGGATTAAGAGAGCTTTTACATTTTAACAGTCATTTCTCAGCCACAGGCAGTCTAGATAGTTGAAGAGACTCTTGTGCAAATCTGCAGCATCACCCATCCAAGTATCCATCCCAGATGCAGGGACTCTGATCAGCAAGGCCAATCCCGCTAACAGAAGGGACATTAATCTTGAAACGATAAGGGGAAAGAAGGCAGTTGGATGAAGTGTGTTTCTCTGGGCCTGCTGAGTTTCAAGGGTGCTGGTGGTATAGACGTGGGATATGTCTGTTCTTGCCTAAGTGCAGAGATCACTGGCCAGTCTGGCTCTTGCCCAGCTCCTCTGAGATTGTCAGGACAAGAATTCACACCTCACAGTGGCAGAGCTTTCTCCTCTGATGTAGAAGACTTTGCCTGGGTCAGTATTTTTATCTACCAAAATGGGCTTAAGGTGAACTCTTAAAAAGACAGATGTATAACTTTGCTAAGTATTTATTATGAGATGTCTAGTGGTGATTTATTAACTTGGGGAGATAATGCCAAAGAAATCCAGAGGAGTCCTACAGTCTGGCTTGGAACAACTGAGAGCCGTTTTCTCTGTAACTGTCTTAGACTTGGATCACTTATCCACAGAAAGAATATGGTGTTGATGTGTGTTCTTTTTAGTGTTTTCTCTACAGATCACAGACCTCAAAAAAAAGGTCTCATATTTAGAAAATAAATTTCCTAAGAAATGGCAAGTATTGTACATCAGTCAATATGAAAGAATCTAAAATAAAGATGCCTAAAATTAAAAGTATTGTTAGCTGGCAATAAATGGGCACATCATCTTACATTTATGCACTACTTATTTTTTTTGTCAGATGTGCATTTTCTTACAAATAATCCCATGAAGAAGGCACTTCCTATGTAGTTTTATCTGCCAAAAAAACTGAGGTTTGAATATTTAAATGACAGATAAATAACAATAGTATAAACCACCCAAATAGAAGAAAGATAAATATAGAGATTAAGTATAAGATATAATAGAATAATGAAATAACTCCATGTATCTTATCTACAAAGCACAAATCAGTAATATTCAAAAGGGTACATAATTTCCAGTGTAGTATTAATTATGGGATTATATGGGTATGTGCACACACCTCCCAAGAGAATAACATGAAAATTAATGTGCTGTAATTTTGAATTTTGAAAACCTAAGTGAAATGGAAAAATTATAGAAACCATACAGATTTTATTTATTTATTTATTTATTTTTGAGATAGGGTCTTGTTGTGTTGCCCAGGATAGAGCAATGGGGGCTGATCTCAAATAGCCATGAGCTACTGCTCCTGACCAACCATACAGGTTTTATACATGGACTTAGAAGAAATACTAGGTCTTTAAATCTGAAATCTGATTTTGAATTAACAGTTTAGTTTATTATATCTCAAGCAGGAAGCAGTGCAGTTGATCAAAGTATGGGCCTAAGCTATAGATACAATTTTTCCACCTTCATGGTAGCTTGTTTATGTCAGCAGTGAAGCCTAAAGAGCAAGTAGCCATGAAATCGCAAAAAACATTTTCCCCAGCCTGTTGATCATTGATATTGTTCCTTGCAAGGAGTGGTCCAAAGCCTGGAGGATGTGGCAGTCGGTTGGTTCAAGGTCTGGTGAACACGATGGATCACAGTTTCCAAGTCCAGCTTCTGTAGTCTGAGCATTCTTGTTTGTGCGACATCATCGTCTTGAAAGAGGATTGTCTGTCTTCATTGAATAATCTTGACTGCTTGATCATTTTGTCTAAGGGTTGCAGGGGACATCCACTGTAACCAGTTGACCAGGTTTCATGAATCTGTAGTGGACAACACCAGTGCTGGACCACCACCAAACTGACACCATTAGCTTTTTATTGATGAATGTTGGTTTTGGACTGTGTTTTGACTTGGAATTGTCAGAAAGAGTCCATTTCTCATCACATGCAATAATACTTTGTAGAAATGGTTCTCCCTTATGCAGTGACAGCAAAAAAAAAAAAAAAAAAAAAAAAAAAAAAAAAAAACCGGGGAGTTTATTTTTAGACCTTTTTTTTTTCGTGCAGAGCCCAGTTATAACGAGTGTTTTATTTGGGGGTGTCTCTCTTGTGG